>QVIK01000195.1:35439-73435 GCA_003957845.1 Oidium heveae
AAAAAAAAAAAAAAAAAAAAAAAGACATGAACGTTTACGATTCATTTTATTTAAGTCTAGACAGTTTCAACCAACTTATTAGCTCAAATGCAGAAGATTATCTGTGGCGATAATATGATAAATGGGGATTTTTTGTTCAACTCAGAATAACAGAATTAGCATAAACACGCTAGAGAATTGGGCGGTACAGAGGTAGCGCTAAAAGCACTGTGACTTTAGGCAGCTCCCTTTGGTTTTGGTAGGCTGTGATGCTGTGGGGTGGGTGGCATCACGCTGTAGACACTGTGCATGTTTTAAGCGAACGCTAATTTGGTAAAAGACCCACCGACGATTGAGGACAAGAACACAGCATAATGTAAATTTAAATGTAAACAAGCGCGCGCCGCGGACCCATATTAAATGAGAGCCGGTCTACTGACCCTCATTTTTTCTCCGTTGACCACCTATTATTGCCTACTTGGGCAATTTTTGATCACCCTGCCGTTTGACCCCCAAATTCCTTCACTGACCCCTATATATATTCCTCATATTGACTCCCCCATTCCCCGGTCAAAGTCTAATCAAATGCTCGTCACCTGTTAGCAACCATTTATAAGTGGTTTTATTCTTTGCATGTAAATGTAAACAATAAACAAATATGTCATAAAATAAAGCCTAGATAATTTACTGCTACAAAAAAAAAATTTTCTATAAAAAATCTTAAGACTAAAGAATTAACCATTATTAACTCCACACGGGGTTTATTTCCCTAATCTCGCATAATCTTATACCTGTGGCTTATTAATATGGATCATAGAGCGTATGCCTCAAAACTGTTGACTAAAAAGGGACAGGTACATAACTCTATGAAAGACTGGGAGGTTGTAATTTATAGCTCAATAATTCAAGATTATTTAGATAATTTGAGTATGTTCATCGGTCATTACACCGATGACCAGACTCCCATTTCACGCCTAGTTCTAATTTAGGGGGGTTAAACTACGAGGGCTTACAAGCTAGTTACTCTAGAATCCTGAAATATGTACAAGACACATGGCTTCAACCCTGGGAGCACAGCTTTGTAAAGTGCTACACTAATCAAGTACTTCACTTGGGGAATGTAACCACACAATGCGCAGAGAGTGCTCATATAGCTCTGAAAGCGTACTTAGGGCACTCAACTGGTAAATTTTCTCTATAGTAAATTCCATTGAGCTTTTGTAATAGAATTAACTCGAAGACTAGCGCCAAAGAATACTCATGTCCGACCAAGAATGCTGTTGCTTACGAGCACTGTGTTCCAGTGTTACGCTAAATCATAACAACAGCACCTTCGCATATATTACGGAAGGTATTTGAACTATATCAAAAGGTAATTAGAAGTGAAGAAACCTAATGGAACACACTTGGGAATATGTAAAAGGATCTTCAAGAAGACTATGGGACTCCCCTGCAGTCATCAGGTTGCTGACCTTAAGCAACCGAGTCGCATATTACAGCCTCAAGATCTTCATTCACATTGGCTTCATCCTAAGTCAAATATACCTCAGCCTCCTGCTGAAGAAGAGACTGCTGAGGAAAGAGTTGCTGCGATGGAGATTCAAAACCACTACCGTGACCAAAAACCTGAGTTTAGGGAATCGGATCGAGATGAGATAATGAATGTCGAGGAGCCTACTATCGTCCGGGGAAAAGGCCGGCCAAGTGGCAAGCGCAACAAAATTAAGTAAAAAATCTTTGATTATAGTACTCATCGTGAGCCCTCTACGTTTGAGTTGGCTTAGACTTCTCAGCTAGTCATCAGACCTAATGGAGGAAGAATCAGAACTAGGCGTTCAAGTCGTGGTGGCAAAGTACGAGGAGTTCCTGAGAATATAATGTCTGCATTTCGGATCTAGATACTCTTATAAAGGTTAGGTAGGTATATGTGGAGAGTTTGTGAAGTTATATTTCGAGCCTCGAAAGATATATGAATATAACGTTTAAGTTGAGTCCCAAGTTTACTGGTTGACTTTTTAATTAATGTTCGTGTGAATTTAAATTTTTGTAATCTAGGGGACGACCTTGTGATCAAGCGTTGACCTAGGAATGGGGGAGTCAATATGAGGAATATAGTGGTCAATGGAGAAAAATGAGGATCAGTAGATCGGCTCTCTATTAAATTCTCCACAATTTGCAAATTCGTTTCACGCTTGCTTCATGCTCGCTTCATGATAGGTTGGCTCGCTTAACGATTGAAGTCAAAATTAATGCTTCCTAAACGGTAATTTAAAGATTAGAGTTTTTTAACTGTTACTTAACCATTATATGAAGCCAGGTATTTCCGCTATGGTGAGTACAAAACAAGGAACAAGAGAAGAGCTTTTTTTGTGGGTCAAGTTAATGTTTCTCGCATCAGATTCCGCCCCGTCATTATTATGAGAATTACCAGAGTCAATTTAATATAGACAATCACCGCATTCAGCTAAGAATTAGCCAGCCGGTAGGCCGTCAAAATAACCTGCAGCCCGAGCAAATTCTTTAAATTTCTCAATGCAATTATGATAAGTAATCTTGTGAAATATTCGAGTGTACTTCCGTTTCCAAGTTTACGTGTGGTCGTGGCATAGATTTTAAAGCGAATAAAGTGAATAGGAGAGGTCTCTAGTCCAAATTCGCATCTTGGATTAGGATCATTGGGATTGAAACGGTGATGATATACTGCGAAGTCACCATGACCTGTTCTAGTAACCATGAGATGGTGTATTAGTAGTCGAGATAAGAAGAGTTCAGGGGGTCTTCTGCGACGCATCTGCGAATCAAGATCTTGATATCAAGATGGGCAAACTCCCCTTCACCACTTATCAATCAACATCTGCTAACGTTGATGCATAAGTCGACGGAGAAGGGCCAAAGTCATAAAGCTGAGTAATATGTTTCTAGATGGTAATGTTCTCAAAGCAGCTTAAACTTCTGCGTTGGCTTCCTCATTCCTCTTGATATTAAAGTGACCTAGAACCCATTTTACTCCAGCATTAGCTCTCTAGGTGTTACGGGCTAAGCCCGATTGGTAATAGACTGGAAGCCGGACTCCCAGCTATCACGTGAGATAATTTGTTACGTCAAAAGGACTGGCCCAAGGCCAATGCGAGCAAGTCAGATCACTCAAGACAGGTGTATCCGAAATTGGACAGACTTTGTTGAACATGTTTGATCACTCAAATGAGTGCGTCCCAATTATGAATACTATTCCCAGAAGGAATCACTAGCCCTTTTCCAGTGATTTATATAGATGTATTGTTTCATTCCTTTGTAGCCTCAAAGAAAAATATAACTTTTATTTGGCATAGCTTTCGTGCTCGACCGACTTTGGCTTTCGCCTTTTAACACTAGGCAACCTTATAAAAGGTTCGGGTAACAAGTATGCTCGACGAAGATTTTCCTGTATTTAAAGCCCTCACTACGGCCTGGTTATCAAGTAGAATAAATATTTTCTCTACAGTTTATCTCACAGAAAGAGTGGCATAAAAAGCAGCACTAGCCCCGTACAATTCTGCGTTAGAAACCTCGCCTCCATGCTAAAATTCCCTGCATTTTTTAGAAGTGATTCAATCTCGTTGGAGAACGAATTTCCAAGAAGAGTGGCCGTGTTCTTTGGACGACCCATCTAAAAAGTCACAGATATCTGTTGAACTGATTGTATCTGCCCATTGTTTATGATCTTTAATCCCTTACAACTTGGTTCCAAGGTGCTCAGTATATGCAGGTTTAGCTAACGGCACCACGTCTTCTGCCAGGGGGAATTGTTGAAACGCCCGTTGGACGCGTGTCATTAGAATCCTGGGTCGCTTCAAAGTTATTTTCTTTGTTTTACACTTCAGAGTACCCACGTTAGGGCATTAATGTCAGATGATGAAAGCTCAGTTGCCTCAACCGACTCCTTTTTGGTAGACGACGACACATCATTCGCTTCGGGACTTGCTGCGGAAGATGTTAATAATGCTTAAGATTGATGAAAAATATTTATTAAAATATCTATAGTTAATTATTTTCTATCCATCTTATTTATGGCATTATAGTCTTTGATTTCCTGAGAATCTGTTGTCGTTTTATGGACACCAAATTTCGGTCTCTAAATGCTTCTTTGTTTGAAGGCTAGTCTTTTAACTGTTCTGAGTCATCCATTTCAATCATACTTTGCTTGCAATCTCCCACACTCGATTCCATGGACTTTACAGCATTTTCTGTTCGATTATGAGGTAGAACTTTACAATTTGATATTCTATGACCTTTTATTTCACATCGGATACACTCCTCTTCCACCATTCGGCGTTCTATTTCCGCACGAGGAACCCATTTTGCACGCATCTTGTTAATAACCGTCATAACGGAGTCACCGTCAGCATATTAACTGCTTGTGGATGGAGTTTCCTGAGATTGTATTGGATGATATGAACTAGTTGGCATTTGATTTCCTAATAACTTACCACTGGCAATTCCTCGTGTCCCATCGTCAGACATCCCTACCTAGTTGATGTGATATATTCTTGTTTTGACCAATCCTACTTCTTCAATTTCTGAGCCAATATTATAGAGATATTTAAAAAAAATTCGCTAAAGTTTCTGAGCCAGCTTCTTCTTACCATGTCATTCCTCATAACTAGGTTCAGCGTACTACATAAACGATAGATTTTATTTTTTTCATCCGCTGAGGAATTTAGGTTTTATGCCAGCAACTGCCGATATCTCGGGAGAAACAATGACAGACTTACATCTTTGAATTGTTTATAGGCCAAGAAAAGTGAGGCCACGTTTGGCTCTTCGTTCCGGTCACGATATGTATCATCTTTTGCTTTAAGTGACCCAAGAGCATCATTAGTCTGTCTATTGCTTAAATTTTCCTCAAATTTCCCGGTTATCATACCCTTGTCTACTCCAGTAACAGCATGGCTAAAAAGGTTTATAAAGAAGTCTGATGGCTTGAGGCCAATTCTGCTAGCAGTCTAAGGGGCTGAAGCAGATGTAATTGGCGTGTTGCTTAGTTATCTTTCGATTCTGATGAGACATAATCTAGGATTCTTGAAAAAGTATTATATTAGCTGATTTTTCGAATTCAAGGGCCAGGGCCAGGGCCAGGGCCAGGGCGAGGCTGTGGTTAGTTTGTCCTCTAGCAGTATTTGCTTGAAAATTTTCGAGGCTTTTCCTTTGACGTTTACAAAAAACTTCATAGAATTTAGAAGTATTCAGGGTGACTGCTGGTGTTGTGGTGTAATAGCCATGCGCGATTACCGGCCTGACGGATTTTCCGTAGCTCAGGGCGGCTGAGGTAGGAGATTTTACCTCTTCTTACGGCAGGGAGTGCGTGGCAAGAATTGTGATCCGCAGCATGTGGCCCTTTACAGATTGCGCATTCAGGAGGAGCTTGACAACCAGTTTGGTCTATACTATTTTATGTCGCTGTCCACTCTTTAAGTCATAATTTGGGTAATAAAAAACCATTGGTAGTATCTGCTGTTATTAAATCTTCTATCTCGACGACTGCTATGATTGATTCTGGCGCTACTTTTTTGTTTGTTGACTCTGACTTTCTTTTTTAAAATAATTTGAAACCATATATGAAAAAGTATCCAGAAAGTTTAACAGTTGTCGATGGTCGAGAGACTGCAGGTGGCGCAATCACTCTTGAGATCAAGCTCGAGTTATTATTTGGCGATCATTATGAGGGGGCACTAGTCCATGCAACTAAACTTTCGGATGATTCAATGATTTTGGGAAAAGCTTGGCTTGATCGTCACAATCCATCTATTGATTGGCCTTCGAATTTGGTTTCTTTTACTTCAAAATATTGTTTGTCAAATTGTTCACTACCAAATAAATTAAAGCCTGCAACTTATCTAGATTCCACAATTTCCATTTCATCTGTTTCTTTCCCTGTTGTCAACAAATTGGCAAAACAAAATAAACTTCAGATCTTTGTCGTCTCTTTTAATGATGTTAAAGCACACCTAGAAAAATCTGATAAAACCGAAGCTGAGGAAGATTTAGAGTTACGACAAGTAGTTCCTTCAGAATATCATGATCTGTTACCATTATTCACGAAAAAGGAACCAAACAAATTACCTCCGCACAGTTATGTTGACCATGCCATCGAAATTGAACAAGACAAAAAACCACCTTTTGGTCCCATGTACAGTATGTCAAACTTAGAACTAGAAGCTCTTTCATAGTATCTAGATGAAAACCAAAAGAAAGATTTTATCCGTCCTTCTATTTCGTCTTCTGCGTCTCCAGTACTATTTGTTCAGAAACCCGACGGCGGACTTCGATTTTGCGTCGATTATAGAGGGCTTAATGAATTACAATGAAAAATGGGTACCCGTTGCCCCTAGTAGACGAAACTCTTAGGCAGTTACAAGCTGCAAAAATCTTTACTCGCCTTGATCTCCGTGGGGTCTATAACTTAATGAGGATACGCCAGGGAGATGAAGATTTGACAACCTTTCGAACCAGATATGGGCTATTTGAATATCTTGTAATGCCATTTGGCCCCATCAATGCTCCAGCAACCTGCCAACAATTTGTAAATGATACCTTAAGGCAGTATCTTAATCGATTTTATGTCGTCTACTTAGATAACATTTTGATTAACTTCCAGAGCATAGAAGATCATAGAAAAAATGTACGCTTGATATTAAAAACTTTACTGAAAGCAGGCCTGTATTTTAAGGGTGAAAAGTGTGAATTCTTTACCGACACTACAACGTTCTTGGGATTCGTAGTTGGTACTTCAGGCATATCCATGGATCCGAAAAAAGTATCTGCAGTTACTGAGTGGCGCTCTCCCACCAGTGTAAAAGAACTTCAATCTTTCCCAGGATTTGCTAACTTTTACCGACGGTTCATTGAGGGATATTCACGCAGGGTTAAACCACTTACCAGTTTACTCTCAAAAAGTTCGACATTTGTTTGGAAATCACAACAACAGGAAGCATTTGAATCCCTAAATGAGGCTTTTTGTACGGCACCAATTTTTTGACACTTTGATCCAGATTTGGAGACTATAATAGGTCGCTAAAGACGTAGCCGCTTACCTCGCGTCGCTTGAGGCTATGACATGAAAGTTATTTTTAGGAATGGCGGATTCTACAACTCCATTCTTACAACACTCAGAATGAGACTATCGTGACTGTGCGGTGATTTTTGTCTATTTGTAGGATCTTATAGAGAATTGGAGTTAGGAAATCTGTGTATTTAGCATATGGATTCCGTTGAGTGCAGTCTTCAGCTTAGCAACTTTGAGATATTAAGAATTGTATCTAATACCACTCTTACTTCGATATACTCAACTCAATCCCTTGTTTCATTTTATCTTTGACCTATTTTAACCACATCATTATAGAAGTCCCATCTTGCGTTTATCATTTGCATCTGAGACTTCTTTAAGGTGACTTACAGCTTATCCTCTACTGCCTTCTGGCTTCGACTTTCAGGCTGATACAATTCATAATAGATTATCATCATATAGCGATCTCTACTAGTTTTACATATAAATAGTTTACTTCCCACAAGTATCGTGTTTCTTAGCTCTCATCTATTCTTGGCAGCATTATCCAGAACCACAACTCGTCTTTAAGTATTAGAGGCGGCTATTACGTAAGGCCCAAAGTACGCATGCATTATTGTTGGAAGTAATGAAACATTCGATGGACAAGGCAAGAGACTGAAGTCGTGTAAGAAGCACAGTAAGCAGTATACAAAGAAGCACGATCTTCCCGAGTTGGACCAATAGGCCAGCCTCATAAATAAAATCAAAACGTGGAGTCATGCTGTGAGATTTTACAATCTTGATCCGATTTCCTATTGCGATATCACTTTTATTCTATTAGAGCTAAACCAAATTGCTTCATTTTCATTACATTTTTGACCTTGACCAACATCCTGTCTTTTCCGGACAATTCCAATGGAGAAATGACGATGTTGATTTGAATCACCTCAATCAAGCAACTTGCGAACGTGTCGGCTTTATCCGGAAGGCAGGTTGCCACCGCTTCCGACAAGCAAATATTGAAAAGGTAGCCATTCCATATATCTTTCACTGCTGTCAGGATACTGTTTGGAACGAGGACTCCGAGAAAATAAGCCTTCGCGATCGGTGCCAAATGGAAAGATTTCACTACAACAGCAGATTAAGATTAAGGGTAGATCCTGACGCTCGTCGATTGTTTATGGCTTACTTCATACATACCAAATTGCTTACGTTGATAATCAACTGTCCGAAAAATCTCTTGAGTTTACTAGAGATAGATGCTTAATAAATACAGCTAGTGAAATTTGTCAACTACTGAGAGATTCTAAACTCAAAGAAAAAGTTCCATTTACCAGATAATACAAAAAGGATTTTCTAAGGATTTTTAGCCGTCAATTTAACATGCACTCTTTGATACCTGATCAGAATAGGGTCCTACCACTCTGCTGAGTAGATCCATTTTGACAGCATCAACAAGTTATATACTTGGTGCCGTGCTCAGAATTACTTTCGTTTATGGGCTTGCCTATTCATCTATTGGTATGCTTTAGAATCATGAAAAATTTGGGTTTGCTCAGCAAATCTCGAAGGGATACAAGTTCTTGAAGCAAAAATGATAATTGAACCTCATTGGCGGGTCGTCAAGAATGAATCTTCATAGATACAATTGTCCCAGAATTGATTTGGTTTGTTGAGTTTTTTTTCACGTCTGATACCACAAATGCTCAAACGAATATCTGCTAGTCTTAGCAACAGTCACTGACTAGCCAAGACTGCTTGGAGGAAAGCATTTAAGAAGCAATGGAAAATTTTGCGGAGCTCAAAGGTTGAGCCACAGAGTTTGCAGGAGTACTACACCGATCCAATTCAGAAGACATGCGTATACAATTCACTTCTACTGAGTCAATTTCTTCTTTGTAAATATACCTTATGTTGCTTTGGGCACCTTTCGAATCTCATACTGTTCTTCTTGGAGGTCCATCGTAAAAGACGTTGGCCATTCTGGGTTGGAAAGCAACTCAATCTCCGCCCAGAACAAAGGATACAAGGCAGTGATTTACTGACTAAAAATAGTGATGAAATATTCGACGATGATCCTAGTCTCAATAGCTCTGGATCTGATGACGACCCTGTAAAGGCCAATGTTGTTGAATCGCAGGACGAAAACAAAGAATCGCTGATCCTAAGTGATGATGAGACCAAGAAATTGATGTCGGAGATAGCATATCAATTAATCTAGCTATTGCAAGTTTACTAGGAGTGCAGAAAAAGATTGGTAACCTCAATTTTCTCCAAGCATATTTTAAAAGTAGACAAAGCGTTTAAATGACCGAATTTACTAGGAGAAACCCCACAATTAAAGAGGGAGCGAACCATGCCAGACACGTAGGCTAGGTATAGACATCTTGCTAGAAGGTTTTATTAGGTTGCAAGGAGCTCATATATCGTAAAGCTTCCAAAAAGTTCTCAATATCAGATTAGGAGGTATAAATACCTTCTGAAAAGGGACTTTACTCTTATAGCTGATTAGTGGTGCTTTCTAGTAATAGATGTAGCTTTAGACCACTGATTTATCTCTATAGTTTAATATACACGTATTAAGTAGCATGTAGCTAGATAAATTTATAGTCAACTTAGTAGGAAAAGATTTACTTAACTGGAAAAACTGTACTGGGGCCAGAGTTCTACTAAGAGATCTAATAACATGATAAAAAAATCCAAGAGTTTGAAGCAATATCCTACCATAGTAAATGTAAATATCATTTGTTAATAGCTTTCCCTCCAATAAAACATTGTGAAAATCTTAAGACTATTTTTTTTGAAATATGCTGTTAAGTAGGTTGTTAGTGCTAGAGTAATTAATGGATAACTTTTTCAAGTAACTTGAATACATGCAGCTTACCATATAATTTATTTCATAATAAGTTAGGTTGTTTTTTTTACATGGGTCCGCTTTATTTATCGCACACTAACTAAGTCCAAGTACCTACTATCCGTCCTACCCTATGTCGGCCAACGTGCATTAGTTCAATTATTTTGGTTAGTTTGTCTTAGATCCTCAAACCAATAGAAATCCATAAAAACATGCTATATAAATTTCAGAGGGTAATTTTATAAAATATCAAATTCATTAACGCTTTACCCAATTGGGAATCGACCCATGTGACTTCCCAATTCGAACTTCAAAAACCTGAGCTGAATCTCGTCCTGACCCTCGCCGACCATAGCTTTAAATTTCAAGAACAATATCACAAAATTTAACAATCCTAACATTAAATTGAAACCATCCAATACAAACCAACCAGCTATTTTTTCAATGATTGCTACATCCTTATTCTCAATATCGTATCGTTTTTAATGTTATCAACATGCTAAAATTTTATAGTACTTTATTTTTAATTGTGAGTCTTTGTTAGATTTATTTTTCTCAACTGTCATATTCAACTTACCGAATCTCTCAACTAAAAAACATGACTGACTTTTAATAGTTCTTACCAGAAATAAATTGACTTATCCTGGATAGGCATTCAAACAATCAAAAGGAAATCCTTTGCAAGTTGACAGCTAGCTCTAATTATAATATTTTACATAAGTTTAAATAGAAATTTGAAAAGGTTTAATGCAATTACTAATCTAAACGAGACGTGACAGTTCGAATATCTCCCCCTCTCTCTCTCTGTCTCTCTCTCTACATAGAAAAAATATTTTTCAATTATTGGACAGTACATCTAAGTGCCAGTGAATGAAACGCTCCTGGAGCCAGCTCAGAATCAAATTGGGAAGTCACATGAGTCGATTCCCAATTGAGTAAAGCGCTGATGGATGGAGATAACGTATTACTAGGGTAGTTCAGCAGCTGAATTTATATAACCACCCCCTTTGGATTCTAAAAAATTATTTAAATGTGGAGAGCATAGTTCAAATTAGGCTAGTAACAAAAACTAATACACGTTGGCCGGCAGAGGGTAGGACAGATAGTAGGTACTTGGACTTATAGTTTTTGGATTGTTTTTGTCAATCATTCAGGTGAGTGCAAAGATTTCCAGGGTGCATTAAGGGACGTTGTATTCCTATACCAAGGCAAGGGTCTAATCAGAAATTCATTAAATCATTGGTCAAGAAACACATACATATATTATAGCCAATTTAATTGGTGCCAGTCCATGCTACATCACAGGGATACAAACAACAAGTTCGGCAGAATTCTATTAAAGGCTTAGCGCACAGCGATTTAGCAATGACCATATAAAATATTTCCAAAATAATGCCATCTTGACTTTGATTGGTGAGATACGTCACTTAGAACAAGATCTTACCACTATAATACGAGCTAAATAAGAAAAATTATTGTAATACATGCGAGATATATATCGAGTTGTGCTTGGCAGAGAAAGACTACAGAAAATGAGACAACGTCTATATTCTAATGACCTCTAACATATCTTCACTCCGATTGAAATCACCATTTAGGATTTAATCAAATATGCTATGAAATTTGAGTTTTTTTCCTTCATGCCTTCCTTCACGGACCATAAAAAGACGAGTCATAACGATTGACATAGGTTCTTGTATTATGTAATATTTGATGACTAATATTTATGACAAATAATAATGTTTCTCTATAACGATATGAGGTGTAGCACTGAATTTCTCTATGTATATACCTTGCACGATTATATTTGTATTAATTTTTTTGACCCCTGCAACTATATGAGCGCCAAAAGGAACAATAACGGCCACTAGTGAGTGTATGTTCATTGATCCTTTTGGCGCTTAAATTATTGCATTGGTCAACAAAATTGGTGTAAATAAAATCGTGATATGTACTCTCATCTTCTGGATGGAAAGGAATAATGAAAAAATGAAAAATAAAAGATTATTCACAAGTACCATTACTGTCCTAACAGACTTGTGACATAAAACTCCTCGGAATATTCGACAGACACTAGGTATTCCTACATCCTATATTGCCTAAAGAAACAACTACATACACAATTTTCTTATCAGCTTGGCCCGCTCTAGGAATCTTAATTTCATCGTTTCATGACGTTGAAAGTGGAGAATAAAAAAAAATCCTATTAAATGCAGATTGGATCAAATGTTGGATCATCTCGTATAGATTCCTTCTGACTTATATACTATCCAGAATACTATGGTTTTTGGAGGCCATCACATGGAAATTGAAGTTGTGAGGCCTCTACATCCATAAGGTATTACACTATTCCACACTTCTCCTTTTATTCTTAACTTATCGCTCAAAAACCTATATTTCTGATTTATTTGCGATTGGTTTGAAGTTCATCCTACCTCAACTAACTATGTGGCTTCAAAGCTATGTCTTACCGCTCGTTTTCCTACTCTCTACAGTATCTGGACTTAAAGAAAAGCAGCCTATCAATTTTATTCATGTCCATATGGATGTAAATTGTAATGGTAGAGCTTATTCCAAAAGTGACCTCGATACAGCAGCTTCTGAAGCATGCACTCGATCTTCCAAACAATTCTTTTGTCGCGACTATATAACGCCGTACTACTTAAAAAAATGCATACCAGCGATTCCAAGGGTCTCTATGTATAGTGGGCCTCACTACAAAGATCAAACTACTAATGGTCCTTTACTTAAGTGGCCCTTGCCTAAAAGAAAGGTTTTTGAAAGAAGTAGGTAGAAGATTATTCTCTTATTCTCACTTGATAGTTGCCTTGGAAATCTAGAAATGAATTTATGGTTTAATGAATTTTATAGCTAGAAACTATGCAATTATCTTCTGGAATGCAAAAACTAGGCAATGCAAGGTAGTAGGTGCGATACATTACACAGACCTACCACAACACCAACATATCGTATGCGAATTAAAGAAATATAACATGGCAACAAATGAACAATTTGTACGATCTTCAACTCATCAGAGAGAGAACGACTTCCGGCGTTCCCAAACTAATCCTACTGAAATTTCACAAGTAGAGAACCAGAATGAAACTCCTCTTCTATCACAGCCTTCAGACACGCAGACAAAATCAAAATCCGAGAGGTTTGCTTTTGTTCATAAGCTTCGGCAATCAAGCAAAATTTTTTGGCAGAAACACTCAGGAAATTTTAATGCTAATGGTCCTTCTGACTCGGGAACAAAGGGACCTGAACGTTAGCCAAATGCCAAAAAGTCATCATTTTGCGCAAATTAAGTTTGAAATTTCGACCGAATCCGTAGATTTTTTATACACTTCTATTAGAATTATTAATACTTACAGAATAAATTATTTGCGGCTTAATGATAATTCCGAATTTTAGTGATTCTCCTCTTTTAGTTTGAACTAATTCAATTCGTTTATATTTGATTATATGGGAAATATTTCGGGAATTGTGTCACAATAAGTACATTTATACGTTGAGCGAGAACTTGAGAATTAATTTTAACGAAACGGATGCTTTAAAGTAACACGCATGAATTATTTACTTTTTAACATTCAACTTTTGAGTATCATTGATTCTATCTTCTTTTGTCGCTCTTAAGTACACTACTTCTAACAAGAAAGAAATATCTCATTCAAATTGTCACAGTTTAGGTACTAGTACTGAGCTACTGAGTATATAAAGGTAGTTTATAATTTATCTATCGTCTATCTATCGTCATAGGAAAGCTCTTATGTATATACCAAAAAGAGGTCGAGTGATCTGGCTACTATCAACTGTAATGTTTGTTCTGCCCCGTCTCTGTTGAGGAAATCACCAAGCCAAGCTGGTACGCCTCTGTGAGGAGCCCGTCAAGCCAAGCAAGCCAACCTCTTCAAGAAATTATTATGCACAACCAGCCGGTAAGTTATTTACTGTATATTATTTGGTGTTTTATACATCACGTGACAACACCATGTCTAACACTTAGCGTGGTATGCAGGCATATGCTATAGGATTTGCACGCAACACTACAAATATGAACTCTAACAACCCTCATCCTACTCTTTATGACCCTGAATCACCTAACGCCTACGACCCTTTTCAATCCCCAATTGATCATGCAGATCGTCCCCCGTCTGCTCAACGCTGGAACCCCAAATTTCTCGATCTGGATGACCCAGGCCCTACTGACCGACTCTCATTACCCTACGAAGATCAAATTCCGTCATTAGGACGAATTGAACAAGCCATTCCAACCAGCAATGAAGCAGCTGATAATAGAAACACCGAAGCTTATCGGCTTCTTGGATCAATCGCAAATATGCTAGACCGACACTGCGCTTGTAACCCACAAATGCCAGATCAAATGAGCAGTGCCCTGAAGAAATTCTGCGACGAGCTAGTGGAAGTAGCAAACAGACACTTCGATGCATATGTCCGAGGAATCCCAGTATCCTCTGTAACTCACAGAAACTCACCTGCAAACCCGACCTCAAGTTCTGCCAGAAGCGGAAAAAGTTCTCGAAGCTATGCGGATGCTGCTAAGCGTAACAGTCACCCCTCCTCCGCTACTGGAAAAAGTACCGCCCGAACTCCCACACAAAATCAACCCTCCAAAAACCAAACTGATGATAGAAAATTTCTCCGTCTTTCTACTGACAACCCTCTCCGTTCGCACTCAGGATACGCCTTACAATCCATCCTCAAATCCAAGCTGGGCCCCGAGGGCCACCTAATCTCGAACATACTACCAACCAAGACTGGCTTTGCTCTTTGTCCCAGTAAAGGAAACACTGCCGCTCTCCAAGAGAAAAGATCTCAGAAAACTTTTTTTGGAACGGACCCGCACATCGAAAAGGCCTCCCCATGGACATCCTACCGTATCTCCAATGTCCCACGCTCTTTTGGGGCTATTGATGAAAACCTAAAGCACTGCCTTTTACCTATCACAACGGATGCAGTTCAAACCGCAGTCACCGCTGCAGCTGGAACCCCTCCGGTTTCTATAACTGCTTCACGTAATAACGAAGCTAGTCCCGACTCCTCATCCACCTCATGGATAGTCCGCTTCCCTGAATCACATAACCGTCTCCCTCGTACTCTGTACCTTTTTGGATGCAGGACAAACACTCGCATACTCCCTCAAAGATCATCTGTGTCACAATGCACACGCTGCTGGAAATGGCATAATACCCGGATTTGCGCATCTTCCCCCCGCTGTCGCCTCTGTGGCTCTTCAAATCATACAGAGAATCACCACAAATCCCAATGTGCTGCCTCCGAAGGACACATCTGCCCACCAAGATGCATTCACTGCCACGGACCTCACCCTACCGATTACGAAAAGTGCGAGCTGCGCCCCAAAAACTCTAACCATGCTCCAAAGACCAAGACTCAAATCTCCTCAGTCCGCCGCATATGTGCCGAAGCTAGTCTCCGCTGCCAAACAGAAGCAGGCTGCGTTAAAATAACAGCTGAGAAACCTTCAGAAAATATGGCTGACGAAAATACGAGCTCTCTAAGTACTCATACAGCAAACTCTAATACAACCAACCCATATGTAATCTTAAACTCTATTCAGGGTCCGGGTAACAATAACACACAACTTTCATGAATCACACACCTCATTATTATAGAAGAAACCTCAGACCTGTTAAAATCCTCTCTGTCAACGTCGGTCGCGGCGCCCAAGCACACGAAATAACATTAAATCAGGCCCATCAAGCCAAGGTAGACGTAATCCTAATTCAAGAACCTCACATATTCCACGATCGCTCTAGACGCATCACTAAACGACATTCTAACTTTATAACTTTCTCACCAATAGACGACTGGTCGATATCAACGCCCAGAGTCATGACATACGTCTCTAAGAATTCTGGACTTAACCCTGAGCAAGCTAGACTTATAACTTCACCCGACCTACTACATCTCCGAATATCCCTCCGGCTCGGCCAACTTCTTAACATTATCAACATCTATAACCCACCAGAATCATCAGATAATAGTCCCCTCGACCTTTTGTATGCTCTACCCTCCATTTCATTAAAAGGGAATTTTCTCTCAAAAGGCGACTTCAATTTGCACCACCCTCGCTGGCAGATGTCTTGGTCCCGTAGCCTATCACATCGGGCTACAGATCTTGTCGATTGGATAGACCTCAACAACCTTGCTCTCATCTCACCTCCTGATGAAGCCACTCATAATCGCGGCAATGTTTTGGATCTAGCGTTTGGAAAAGGCTCACTATTAGATTTGGTGGACTGTAATCTCGCCAGGCATCTAAACGCGACCTCTGATCATACCCCACTTCTTACAACAATTACTGGCAGAAACCACACGATAAGAAAACAAGGTCTTAGACCAGATACACTTGTCCCGGATTTGTTCCTTCGACTACTCTCAGTTTCCATCGAGAGTGTCCCATCTCCATCTTCGACATGGACTATCACATCGTTGGATAATTTTGTGGAATCTATAATTAATGCAGTACATAAAGCTTACGCTGGAGCTGCACAGCGCTCGTTAGGACATAGCAGAGGAAATCCTTGGTGGGATTCAACCTGCAAATTAGCGCGACAAAAATTTAAGAGATTGATCCAAACCACCCTAAATGAGAATGAATATCACAAAGCTAGAAAAGAGTATCTCAGCGTAATTAGAAAGGCTAAAGATTCTTACCATAGAGCCAGGATAGATAACGCTCGCACCAGCAAAGATATTTTTTCGATGACGAAATGGCACAAATCTTCTGGTCGTTTCCAAACCGCTCCTCTCATAGATCCTAGGTCCCCCTCACGTCCTCCAGCCTCAACGCTGGAAGA
This sequence comes from Oidium heveae, assembly GCA_003957845.1. Lineage (NCBI taxonomy): Eukaryota > Fungi > Ascomycota > Leotiomycetes > Helotiales > Erysiphaceae > Oidium > Oidium heveae. The sequence goes on from QVIK01000195.1 coordinate 52,139, forward strand.
GGAAAGAGCGTTACTGTAAGAAACTCTTCTTACTAACTTAACAGACGCAATCGACATACCATTGGATGCCCCCACAGTTTCTTGCTCCGCCCTCCAATTTCCACCACTGACTATCGATGAGGTAAAAGACTCTATACTTAGAGCTGGTAATACAGCCTCAGGCCCAGACGAATTATCAACATTTATTCTACGCCATTAATGGCCCCTTATAAAAGACTGTGTCTTCGCCCTATTTTCTGGGTGTCTCTCGCTTTGATAACATCCTGTCTGCTTCCACAGAGCAATACTAGTAATACTAAAAAAGCCGAAAAAGTTAGACCTTTCCTTGCCCCGCTCATATCGCCCAATAGCATTAATATCTGTGCTTGGTAAAGGACTAGAACGCCTATTAGCCAAACGTATGGCATGAATAGCTGTCAGAGAAAAGGTCCTAGCTTGTCAACAATTTAGCACCCTTCCATGCCGATCCGCTACAGATTTAACAAGTTGCCTTACCGATGATGTAGAACGGGCTCTGAATGAGGGCCACTCCGCTAGTATGTTGACTCTTGATGGCAAAGGAGCTTTCGATGCAAATCTTCCAGGTAGACTTGTAAGATGCTTGCGGGAACAAGGTTGGCCTGCTAACCTTGTTAATTGTGTTCGCTCCTTCACCACAAATCGCACCATCCAAATCCGACTAGACGATAACATCGGCCCGCTGCAAAACATCACCTGTGGCCTACCCCATGGATCACCGATATCGCCTATACTATTTATGCTCTATATTTCACCACTTTTTAAACTTGGAAATCCAACACGAAAATTTGGCTATGCTGACGATATGGCAATCTTAGCCACACATGACACGCTTCAAGCAAACTTTGATTCACTACTACTATCTCTAAAAGAAGTTCTGGATTGGGGAAGCGCAGAAGGGGTTATATTCGACCCAGATAAAGCTGAGCTTCAACATTTCTCTCGACACCGCAAAGACAAAGACCCGTTATTCACGCCCTCTATTAGCTTCAGAAATTTCACAGTCTCTGAAAACACAACCCACCATTACACCAGATGGTTAGGAGTCTATTTTGATAAAAATCTAACTTTTGAAAATCATGTTCACATTCTTACCGAAAAAGCGCTCAGAGTGGCCAACGCTCTTCGTCACCTCAATAACACATCAAGAGATGCTCCTCTTCGCCTTATACGCCAAGCGGTTTTATCTTGTGTCCTTCCTATAGCTCTCTATGGATCCGAAACATGGTGGCCAGGACGCAATCGTACATCGGCCTTAGCTCGCACGATCTCAAATGGAGTATTCTTAAAGTAATCTCAACCTCAGCTCGCGCCATATTACCGGTATACCGAACAACCCCTATAGCTGTACTGCTCCGTGAAGCAGGCCTCCCCCCCTGCTGAAACTTTACTTGATAAAAGAAGCCGCCAATCAATCCTCCGTGCACATCGGGTAGACTCGTACCACCCCTTACGTCGCCGTATCTACTGGTCCAAAAAAATAATTCAAATACCTCCCGCCTCTCAAACTGGGCTCTAGACTTCCCAGACACAGAAAAGATAGACCCTCTCATAAGCCCCCCTTGGACCCCGCATGAAGGATGGATCGCTAGCACCAATCGAATCTCATATCCACTCCATTCAATCTTTAGCGAAATTCCTCCTCACGATAGAGGTTACTCGCAATCTCTTACGAACCCCAGTCTGCTCTTCTCAGATACTGTTTAAGAAATTCTCGTCCTTGGCATCATCTTGGACAACTCGCCATAGACTACCACATACCTGTCAGGGTAAAGTTAGAATATATTGGATCCCTGGACATAAAGGCATCATAGGAAATCTACTAGCCGACTCATTGGCTAAAAACGCAACAAAGATAACCCCCCCACCAGACCTTTAAAAATTCTCGCCTCTCTTTCAAGAGCGCTACAGCCTGGGTAAAAGATAAGTTGCAATCTGATATCCAACAATACTGGTCTAGAAACGCCCCTCCATCATATAAAAACCTTCACATAGATAGCTTTGAACACTGCCCTCGTGAACTCTCTTTACCACGCTCTCTAACAGCACACCTCTATGCGGCTCGATCTGGACATGGCGATTTTGCCATTTACCGTGAATGCTTCAAGCATACAGATTTCTTAAAAGCATGCAGTTGTAATACACTGAAGTCACTAACTCACATGTTATATTGTAGACTCTCGACACCCCGTCTACCCAAACCTCCTAGAAAGACAAGAGACCCCGTCCAGTTTTATCTCCCTACCTTCGAGGGAGCCAAAATACTTATTGAATGGCTTAAAGCCACAAAATTCTTTGTTGATATCTGCCCCAAATCCTCTCCCGAGAAATGCTTTACATATTCAATAGCCTCCACTTAAACAGAGCCCTCCTCTTCTACTAACTACCACCTTCCTCCCAAAAAAAAAAAAAAAAATTACGTCATGCACGCCAATCCATACCAGTAAGACAACAACTACATATAGATTAGTCCAGTCCCTTGCTCAACCGGGCCCACCATTCCCAATCACAACTCCCGCTTATAGCTCAAGGCACACCCTCTCCAAGTTGGAGAGTTCGATGCCTCAGTCATCCAAGGCAGTAAGCCTTGGCGTCCTTTGCCCTTTTGGGATATGTAATTATTGGCTTAGCCTTAATTTAGTTAGACGTAAAATAATAAACAAACAAACATATGCTATAGGAATAAATCGGCTAACCAGCCGTCACACAAATCAGTCAACACATACTCATATTCCACAAAACCAAGAAAGCATGGAGTGGATAGTAGTAAACTTATATCATTATGGGACACAGACAAACTATATTCAGTCTAGTCTAATACACAGGAATCAGTATTCTAGATTAAAGTCGTATTTGAAAAATTCAGCGCAATGATTCAAACATTTATCCTCAAAACGTAACAAATTGTTCCTATCCTCTACCAGGACGAACTTTTAGCTTTTTCTAGTCTAGCTTGCGAGAGCTCGCTACAACTGCAACAAGACCAGCTTCTAGGCTTCCAAAATCTACCTATCTACCAATTAAAAGAAGAAACACTGCTTTCAATTTCAATATCCACACATCTTCGCCTTTAGTCTTTAGAGTCAACAGCATCCTCGTCACAAATAATATTTCTGATTACGCTAGCTAGTGACCTTAGAGTTGGACCCAATGCATATACGCGGTAAGTCATTGGCGACATCAATCGTTTGTTAACTGTAATGGCTTGCTGGCCAGTAAAATTGCTGTACCATGAACTTGTCAAGCACATGCGCACAGCCTTGCGTTAACATTTCCTAGTAGCCTTATTAATAACCTTTTGACAGCCTATTAATAGCCTGTAAATAATCTATTAATAGTCTCGTATTAGCCCCATATTAAAAGTCTTATTTGTGAAATTCCATATTTCCATAATGATAATTTAACTGGCTCGCGCCGATAAAGATGGTGGCGATACTATAATACTTTTAGTCTCTAATGATAATTATTGAGTAGACAGGTTGCATCCTGAGGTTAAGGTTGACTAAGACGAGATATAAGCGCGGAATAGCTTTACACTTACCCCATGGTGTAGGTTTAAAGTGTATTAGTCAGCAAATTATGAGGCATACCCCCTTACTCAACCCTACCAAATTGTTCTCATGGAACGAACATTATTCATTATTTATTTACATTGGGACTTCATTAAAAAATGCTCTAAGATCTACCAATCGTGAAAATTATATTAGAATTATAATTAAAGAGAAATCATATTTCAAAAGCCTTATAACCTCTTTTATATAACCAGCCTATGTAATAGGAAGTTAGATATGGCTATTCGCAATCTTTATCCAAAATGGGTTTTTTATTTGATCTAAGGAGAGAATCTACAATCTATCGGGGAAGTAGTATAAGTAAGCAAGCACTAATGCGCGTCTCCAACGCGTAGTAACCGGGCAACCGACAACTGTCACGTGAATACCTTATTAATAGGGAACGCGTAGAACCGGGTGACTTCCGGTTTATAATCTAAGGGCACAGCCTGTTACAGCCTACATTTATATCTGACTTTGGGAAGCAATCGATTGTGTCTTCAAAGGGCAGTTACGGCTACTTCAGCTATTACCCTGTCTATGGCATGCTGAGCATGTAGGTAATTTTCGCAGTGGTGTTTTCTTACCCGTCAATAAAATACGCCCCGTTTGGGTAACCGTAAATTCGCAGTATGTCGCTGGCCAGCCCATATCGGATCAAGAAGAGGCTACAATGTGCTATCACGCTCCCAATACCAATGCTCGTGAAAATATGATGGTATGAGACCCCAAGAAGTCTTTTTAGTATCACATATATGGGCACAGGCAAGCCCCATACTACGCTTGAAGTTACCTGCACAAGGCTGTAGAGTTAGCGACACAGATTTAATATGTTGCTGTACAAGACGTAAAGCATGCCAAGTAAAAACTCCAAAACAGCCATGATAAAGCTTTTTGTCAATATCATTGGGAATTCGATCTCGCAGTATAGTTGTTCGAGCCGAGACTGCAGCAATTTGGTTGATTACTGTAGCTTCGATTTGAAGCCATGTCAATTACAAGTCTCCTCTACTTCTTTTTCCCCCAAGAAAACGTTTAATGTATGCATATGGACCTTCAACTCGAGAAGTTACTCGTATCCCGAAGTGCATATGCTTGTTTGTCCAGGCACTAACTAGACGCTCTTGTTGGCTGGGATTTAACCATTCTTTCTTAAGGTACGCGATGCACTGTTGAGTACTAGTTATTGAATATTTAGCCAGAAAATCAAGCCATCGATCATTATATTGCTCGATCGTATCCGCCTGAATGACATCACGCCAAGTAGCTTCAAATTCTGGCCAGTCTTCAGGTCCAAATATACTCTTACAGTTTGAAAGGACACACTTATTTACATGCCAGATACAAAGAATTGGGGGTGTGTTCGGAAATATGACATCTGCTGCATTCTTTTTTGCTTCGTCACCATCCATAACAATTACGGAAGGGTTGATTCCAAGCTCTTGGAAACACGGTAATGCCCATATAAAATCCTGAGATGTTTCTCCAGGAAGGAAGCGAAATCCAATGGAGAATGTTATTCCTGAGCTCGTTAACCTTACCAAACTATACTATCTACCACATACTTACCAATCATATAAAGAAGCGGCATATCAAATCTATTAGTTTTGTATGTATTATCAACTAATACAACATCTTGATTGGATTTAGTAAGTTCAATTGACTGAGGATAAGCAATTAAAAGATGTTGTATCCTTTATTACTAGAGACATTAATTTTATAGTGTATATTTTTGTCCTGGAGATGCTGAATAAGAGAATCGTTTGGTGAGAGTCCATGCCTTTGATCTCTTTTAAAAGAAATACTTAGATTATAAATATCGTACGGTTGAAAAGGAGCATTGGAGATCTCGCGAAGGTATGTGATTGCTTGAGCGGGCTTGATTCCTAGAAATGTTTTAATTCCTTTCTCTATGAGATGTAATATATCATATTACCTGCTCTATATAGATATCTAGCTTGATTAATTTCTGCTTGTGAAAGCTTTCAATATGCTGGATGGGAGCTAATTGAGTGGCTTGGTGGGTGGTTGTGTACGTTATATTCTATACCAGGCCTATGTCTAAGCTCCCATAGTGTATCCGCGCGTTCAACAGCTATAATAGAGAACTGACAATCTGTTTTTCGAGTAGCTGTTTGACGTTTGCCGTCCTGTGAGCAGATTTTTGTATATTTTTCGGGTGGTGCTTCTCCGGCACGGTCACAACTGTAAATTATTTTGGTTCGTATACCATTATTAATCTTTTTAGATCGTTAAACACGAAATGCATATAAGTATTGTGATGCCCATGCTTGAATCGAGGAATATAACTCATCCCTTGAGTTAAATACAGCCTCTGGAGGCATTGGCATGGATGTAACAGATAATGAGGCTCCTCCCGATAAGGGTTGAGTAATGGGGGGAGCAGTAGTGTTCATGATAAATGGGCTAATAAAGAGCTTCGAATATTGTTTAAGATTAATTATATTGCATTCAGCAATTGTAGTTGTAGTGTTGTTTTATTTATCTTAATATCAAACTGCTAATACTAACAATCTATTTACGCATAATCACGTTGCTAGGCAACGAAATTATAATTTGCAGACTACTACACTTTTAACCTACGCCATGGGGTAAGTGTAAAGCTACTCATAAGCGGGACATAAGAGGATTAATAAACTATAGTTGGGAAGGGTCTGGTTTTTTCTATGCATCCAGAAATTTCTGCCTCCAAAATTACCGATCTTTTGACTTGCATCAGTTAAACACCACAATATATAAATCTGACGGAATTTTACTGAACGTAAAATATAACAGCAAAAAATAATTTTTACTTCATGTGATGAACCATTGATTGGAATTAATAGCTTAGGATCTCGTACTTGCTCATTTAACGACTTACCCCCCCCCCCACCCCTAAAAAAAGTTTACTACTTACTTGAATATCTTAAGATTTTATCTAAAAAATTACCACATAATATGAAACATCAATCAATAATTATTAGGAGGGTAAATTTTTTCTTTTTGTAATTATCTAACGTTGAGGGGTTTTATCACCCTTACGACGTATATTAATCACTTGGAATCTAAGAATAGCTCGTTAGGGAAGAGGAAGTTTTTTTTAATTTAAATTTCGTTGCTGTGGAAATGAATTAAAAAATTCACACGCTACTTATTCTCTTCATTAGCGATGATAGGATCACAGGAGGTGAGAGTAAGTCGTCATCAATGCCAAGAAATGTATTAAAATTAGAAAAGTTTTATGCTGACTTATTAGATAGGTAATTAATTATGTTCTTCGTGACATGAGAGAAGGGGGTGGTGGGTTAAACTAATCACTTCGCTTTAGTGATACTCTCGCTTGTGAGATAAAATTTTTTAAATAAAAAATCAAAATCGTAAAATTTAACAAGCTTTGAATGTGGTCTGGCTTGTTTTGAATGATAATAAATGTAATTATTATGTTCATGGTGTATTTTCATTACTCTTAAGCGAGATATAAATATTTATCTCTCTAACTGACTACATAATTAGATCATTGATAGATTTCGGGCTAAAAATAAGTAAGAAGGTTTAATTTATCCAATTCTTCGAAGAAGTTGAACTTATTCAATAGATTACTTTACTGCTGTGTCCTAAGATCCCTTCACAGCTTCAATTTCATTGTATTCCCAGCATGTCCCAAATTTTTCACATTCCTCTATGATCTCTTTATCTTCCCACCACCATTTTTCGCCAAGGACAAAATTTCCCCACATATACTTCCAAAGCATGCGACCCGCAACAGATTTTAACTGGAGTTCTATCAGTTCATTTCCTCTATTCTCTTCATTCTCAAAATTTTCAGCATTTAATAAATTAGGAGACGGGGGACATTTCGGAACAGATGCAGGAAATCGGACATGAAAGTTTTTTGAGCTTTTAGCCTGAAGTCCAGCATCTGCTAGCCAGACTGGGAAAAGACGACTGGGATGAACACAACGAAAGTGTCGCTCTAGGTTAATAATTAAATGAGTGTCAAGCCAATTTCGAAAACGAGGGCCAATCGTTGCTTGAATTGGTGAGGGATCTAAAATGATGATATGAAGACTTCCGCCACGTGTGAGCTTTGTTTCTCGAGGAGATGAGTCAAATTCTGCCGGCAATGTCGGTGATGGCGAAAGTATTGGAGATACCAATACGCGATGACATTCTTTTAATAGTGTTGGAATTGATGAAGCTGGAAATAAATATGGCATCGATACAGCTGATATTGACATAAACGTACTAACAGGATATGAAATTTGTGTAGTAGGAGAAGCAATATTTCGAGGGACGATATTTGGATACTCGCTTGGCGAAATTGGTGTCGTAGAAACGTGATGTACTTCTTTCGCAGTCGTAAGAGCTGACAATGTGGATGCCAATGCTAGTGACAACCAAAGATTAGTTGTAATGATAATACTTTTAATTCATTAACTTACCATCATTTTCATAGAGAGACATTACTTTTCCATTTTCAGGCATAATGTTCATCAGGTTTTCTAAATTTTGTTTCTGAAATCCTCGTAATGCCCTGAGCATCCATAACTGTTTTGTTAACTCCAACTCTCGATACACCGAAGCATCTGCAACCACATCCCACTCTTCTTCAAGCCGCTTAAGCACTATTTTTGACGTTGCTGCTTCCATGATTCGAATTTGACGCTGTCGATAAGAAATTTCGGGGATAGGAGTAACTATTTGTCCATCTAAGCGGAATTTCGATATATGTTCTCCAGCTCCGTTTCCATCTTGTTTCCCTTGCGGTTTAACCTCGCTAGGAGACATACATTCCCAGGCATCAGGTGGTCTCCACTCGGCTGATGTCTCTTCAGCCTCAAGAGGTCTACAAATAGGATTAATAATTTTTACTGTACTAGTGAAGAAACATACAATTTGATGCGAGTAATATCTCGCGTTTCAGTTCTTGTCACCTTAATTCCATTGGAAGCTTTTGCATTTGACACTGACTTTTCAACTTTTTCGGCGCTAGTAGAAGCAGAACTTGAGTAAACAATCTTAGTAAGTAGATTAAATTTTAATATTAGGGTGCATACTTTCGCTTTCTTGATCTAGAGGATTCCTTTGGCGGATCAATACCAATCAGGGCGCTCATAGCCCTCTCAAAATCCTTCGGGCATTCTAGAGGCACAAATTCAGTGTCTTTTTTTTTGGAAAGAACAGAATTTAAGCTCAAAGGTGGAACTTTCTTGATCGGACTCTTTGGACTAGGCCCAGTACTCCAAGTGGTCTGCGTATTTTCTGTTTTGCCGGTCCATCCTGAAAATATAGATTCTGCTGCTACACATAACGATCAGCTATGATTTTACAAAAAGACAAACTCTTTTTGCTAAAAATACCGTCTGAGGCGCACGAATGTTCCGTATCATAGTTACAGCGAACAATTGATTGGGAACTTAAATAGCATGGGGATGGTTCAGGTGCCGCTTGAGATTTATCCAGGGGTGCCTCATACAATTGGTTAACCCATTTAAGTGCTTCGCTAAACTTTTCATCTTGATCTGTTGGTAATGATCCTAACAGAAGGTGGCCTTCTTTGGACGATTTCGTTCTCTTCTTGCTTGGTAGATTACCACCACCCAAAAACTTTATAAATGATGGTTTTTTAAGTGGGTGCTCATTTGAGCTAAAGCTTAGTATCGATAAACGACGCGAAGGACTCTCTGGTTGCTTTGAGGAAGTAGCATTCGCATTTTTGCGAGACCTTCTTTCACCGACAGTTTCTCTAAAAGGATCCATCCAATTTACGTCCCACATAACGAAAAAGAGTCAAAAGGTGGGTTGCGAGAATGTTCTTTATAAATTATGGAAGATAGAGCCCAGGGGATAGAAAACAAGTGACACTGTGGAGAAACTCGTTGGTCCGATAGAAGATTCGGCTGTGCTTACGAATTGCTGATAGGACAAAGTGAAGGTAACAAGGAAAGCCACAACACAGGAGAAAAGGAAACGCTGAGTAGCTCAACTCAGGCCTCTCTATCTAAACTGGACCCTACGCCACTGCCGCTGCCAAATAGTAGTACCAGTGCAGCTCGCCGACTAAATGGCAAGGGTTGAGGGGTGGCACAATTTAGGTATAACGAGCTTTTTTTCCGGACCACTTGGGTCGATGAACTCGAATAATTTTCGCCGTCTAAGGCCGGACACATATATCTATCACATAGTACACGATTTAAGTCGTGAATACAAAGTATATCTTTCTCTGGGAGTGGCTTTAATGTTGCTAGCATCTCAGTGCTCGCTGAAAGTTCATAACTTGTAAATTTATCAAGCCAGTTTCATCATTCTTCCTTTCTTCCTCTCTTCCTTTTTTTTTCCCAGTATGGAACATAATTAATAGGCACTGCTTAATGCTGCTATCTCATTTTTAGAAAATAGATATTGCTAAATGTATCCAACTATGGCTGCAAGCAAATGATAGATGAGCGTTTAGGAAAGCTTGACGCAACTGACCATTAATGACGAATTCATTTGCCGAAGGTCGAGCCGAAAATAGAATAACAGAGGCCGGACAGCCGCTACAGGCCTTTTTGTTTGTTATTTGTTTGTTTGTGAAAGAGCAGTGGGTCCGGCACTAACTATTTCGTTTGCTTTGCCTTCGCTTCGTCTCGCCTAGACGGAACCCGGCGGCGCTTAGGTCGGTTGTTGACAACACCTCTCCTCCCCACCTGACCGATGCTCAAATCGATGTTTTTATCCTCTTATCATCGTGTACAACAATGCCAGGTTAAAAAATATATTTCTACTTATTATTTTAAAACATGAATCAATATGCTGATCTTTGCTACATTCATGATATTGATCAAGGTTTTTATATTTATAGCTATCGTTACTGGGCCTCTCGTGATGGCCATGCCGCAGCTGGATCTTAACTAAGTGGGCCTGCGATTGCAGCAGTCAATGGTAGAAACAAAATCTAGATATGATGTAGATCTAGATCACCACAAGCCCTGCTACATTTTGACAGACGTATGGACCACAGCATAAGATGTGGATGGCTACAGAAGGCAGCCTTCCGCTCTCGATCCCTCTGAGTGCGTGCTATTGAATTGATAAACCTTTAAACCTTTAAACCATCAAACTCACGACTTAGATATACTTCAAGAACAAAATATAAATCCTATTCTCTCAGCAAAAAGCTCTTTATCGGTGTAAGATAAAGATACCAGTGGGGTAATCTCAGATATAGCTTCTTGGCCTACATTTCAATTTTTTCTCGAATTATCATATAATTTGGTCAGCTAGATAGTGGCTCAAAAATGATAAAAGTGAATAAATCATCTACTATAAGATATAACAAATTAAGTCTGGCAGATCGGCGGCTCAGGGACCAGAATATCTATCTGACTTGGACCCTGGAGGTTCTCCCTCGACTTTTGGGACTCAACAGCCCAGTACATGTCGCTGTGCCGGGAGAACTAGAATCTTGTAAACAGTGGGAGCCTGTTATTTCTAAATACTATCATAGAGCCGAGATGCATCGTGAATAGTAATAGTAACTAAAATCACTATAATACGAGGGCCAACGCGGCGTGATGCAGAGATCCCTTTTTAGAAGCCCTGGTCAAAATTGTGATATCATATAGGGACACAATATCACCGAAGTGATGATTACTGACTAGAGCACAAAGCCGACGGGCTAGTGCCTGATGCGAGGCCAATAGAGCTAGCTGCTTAGAATTTATAACCTTACTTTCAAAAAAGAATATTATTGAGTGAATTAGTGTTTGGATTTTCCCCCTTCGAGATAATTAGAAAGCTACTAGAGCAACGTCAGCCCATGAACTAATGACGCTTCAAGATCATATAACTTTTCTTCCAGCCCACGATTTGACTAGATGAAATTAACTGCCCCTCTTCATCATGATAAGAATAACAGAGGCTTTGCAAGCTATTGATGAACATGTCTCCAGAACCACATTCGGTCGTGTGTTTCGATTTGATGGCTCCGGTCATGTACGTATTTAGAATCTTTGATATGGTTGAGTCCTACTAATAGTGTCAAAGGATAAAGAAATCAAAGACTCGTATTTCTTTACCGAGATTCGTGCTGGTATAATAACATTCTTTACAATGGCTTATATTATTGCTGTCAATGTACGCTCTACTAGACTCTAATTCTCTGAAAGTTATTAATATTTCATAGTCTTCTATATTAACTGAGAGCGGAGCAACTTGTGTTTGTATTCCTACACATGGCGATGTCTTCTGTGATCAAAATGCTCTCTACAACAACTGCTTAATTGGTATTATCTACTAAGAGAAATAAAGTTCTCATGCTAATCAACACTTAAAAAATATAGAAATTAAAAGAGATCTCATAACTGCTACTGCAGCTGTTGCTGGCATAAGTTCTATTTTATTTGGCTTTTTGACAAACCTCCCAATTGCTTTAGCGTGAGGTTTTAGGCCTACTTTACCATCGAAGACTGTTGCTAATACATTATAGACCAGGAATGGGGCTAAATGCGTACTTTACCTATCAAGTTGTTGGATATCATGGTAGTGGGAATGTTTCCTATAGACTTGCCCTTACTGCAATTTTTGTTGAGGGCTTCCTTTTTATGGCACTTTCACTACTAGGCTTGCGTCAATGGCTTGTCAAAATTATTCCACCCTCGATCAAAGTTGCAAGTGGTGTTGGTATCGGACTTTTTCTCACGGAAATTGGAATGTCGTATTCTGGCATCGGCTTAATCACTGGTTCTCGTGTCACACCAACTGATCTAGCAGGTTGCCTACCAGAATTCATTGATGCGAATGGAGCTTGCGAGGGTCACAAAATGACAAGCCCTACTGTAAGTCTTTACCTCTTTTAGTTAGAACTGTCACTAATTTACATATCAAAGTTATGGATTGGAATTATCTGCGGAGGCTTTTTAACGGCCTTTCTCATGTCTTACAAAATTAAGTCAGCAATGATTATTGGTATTGTAATAGTATCAATAATTTCTTGGCCGTTTGTTATCCCTCTTGAGATTTAACATATCCAGGCTAATTAATATCTAGTCGAGACACGTCCTTCACATATTTCCCAAGAACTCCCGAAGGAGATATTCGCTTTGACTATTTCAAACAAGTAGTTGCTTTTCATCCCATTAAGCACACACTTGGTGTACAAGACTGGAATGTCAGTGTTGTTGGCGGCCATTTTGCCTTAGCACTCTTTACTTTCCTTTACGTGGACATTATAGATGCAACTGCTACATTGTACTCTATGGCACGCTTTTCGGGAGTAGTCGACAGTAAATCAGGTGATTTTTCGAGATCGACTCTAGCTTACTGTACAGATGCTCTTGCGATTACAATTGGCTCGATCTTTGGATGTTCGCCTGTTACAGCCTTTATAGAATCTGGTGCAGGAATTCTATTGGGTGGTCGCACTGGGCTCACAGCCATAACAACAGGCGTTTGTTTCCTAATATCAGTCTTTCTGGCACCAATTTTTGCTTCAATTCCGCCTTGGGCAACGGGTTGCACACTTATACTCGTAGGCTGTATGATGATGGTTCAAATTACTTACGTAAATTGGGCATATATTGGTGACGCTCTTCCTGCATTTGTCACTATTGTTGCAATGCCTTTTACTTACTCAGTAGCCTATGGTCTTATCGCAGGTCTTCTTACTTACACTGTCCTCAACAGCATGATATATTTAGTTCAAAAGATATCGGGTGGAAGAATCGAACCTTCCAATATAAATGTATCAGAATGTTGGGTAAGTAAATCTGGACCTCATCCACCATGGTTAATTCGTGTCATGTGTCATAAGTTTTGGGGACGTACGAAGCTTGATGATGATATGCTAAGCCTCAGCGCAAGAACGGAAGCAAGTGATAAAGAATTAGTTGATGTCATAAACTCTAGACGATAAAAATAGAAAAGTATAATTTTGGATGATTATGTTGCTAAGACAAAAAAAGATTTTAAGGCCTCATCTCATGTGGCTTTCCATATTTTTTAAAGGCTACACTTGCTTGCGCTTTACTAGAAAAAAGTCATAACAGAGTTTGAAATTCAGGTAACATTCGAATAAAGTTGGGGTAACTGTCGCATCCGATGTTCCCGAAGTGCATTCATTGTACTATATTAAAATTTCATTACACATTAAACCAACCATGTCCCCTAGAGTGAAATTATTTGCAACTTCAGAACCTCCCTGCCACAATAATAAGCGAACGCTGACACTGATACCCCAGCATTCGGCATCCTTTCGCTTGTGGTTAAACCTAAATCACTTTACGTTACTAAACTCTGGCCAGCTTCTCGGACACCGAGGAGCCTTGGGATGTGGACGAAGCATTGAGTGTGGTGTTCAGAGGAGTGGTAATAATTGAAGTAGTGCTGTGACAACGATTTCAATTAATGTGTCGCTGATAAGCCTGTGTGGGGCTTGTTGTCGCGACCTTCGATTACACACTATGCCAATTCGTAGCATCCACATTGTGACCTCTAGGCTGTTAAAAGACTAATTGCTAGAGGGTTATATATACTTAGTGACTGAAAGTTTATTTTCAATAGAAAGACTTTTTTTTGGGTATAAATATTTTCTCGTAACTTCGCTTTATAACTGAATTAGTGCGATAATACTGTTATGGAACGAATACAAAACGGTAAATGCACGAATGTAGTATTACCAAAACATGATTATATTTATCTATGGAAAAGTAATTACAATACAACGGAACCTACCTTAAATACATGATTAGAATTTTACAGTGATCCCCTACCTCTTGATAATTCCCCATTGGGAAAGGTATCCAGCCCCTTATTAAGACAGGATTGCTGGATGATTCGTAGCACCAGTCATAACCACAGACCTAGTCACGTGGAGGTTGTTAAACCCGTAACAAATACTATTTGATATTCAATGACGAACAAGAAGTCAAGTTTTAACAAAAATTGCACATAGTAAACAAAGTTCATGAACCAATGACGTTATCAATAAGTTCAATTTAAGCGAATCGGGAATGTAGATTAGCGAGCCAATTAAAAAAATATACATTGATAGGGAGAGCATGGTTAGTTCAGCTCTTTTTGAAATACCCGTGGGCTAGCCCACCATTCAGCAATTGATTCCGAATGCTTGCTCTAGGGCGTAAAACTGGGTATATTTAGAGAAATAATCTATGATATGTTAAATCCACTAAGGCACGCCGTAGATCTCATGCCTCCTATAAATTAGGTCAATTTAGACTCGCCCCAAGCCCGCTCGGAGATAATCGGCTATGAAGGGGCTATGGCACTTATCGTCTAATTAATTGAATGCACAGTTCATATCTTGCTCTCAAGTACAAATATAATCTCATGACGGTGTTGATTCCACAGAACTTCTCTTATACAGTGTCCCAGACCTTACTTTGGTCCGTACAAAATATTTGAAGATATTCATATGCAATAATATCAAAACCTTTCATATAGGAGCCATATGTGTATAGCTTAATATCGCCAATCAGGTATTTGATATGGTTTATTGTTAATAAGTTGGAATACTGCATTAGCATGGTGTTTAAGTCATGATTCTAGCTGATATATTGGGTTTGTCTCAGGGTTAAGAAGTGATCATTTTGATGTTTATACTATTTATTAATTTGTTTTATAAACTAGCAAAATTAGTCCCTATATGTGTTCTTGACATTCAGATTGTAGAATCTTCTCCTAACTATCATTGTTTACAGCGGAGCTAATTCCACTATCATATCTAGTCCCCTGTCTCCATGGAAACCAGAAAGCTGATCCTCAATCTGTCTGATGTGCGCGATCTATTTCGAGAATTGGCAACAACAAAAACCATTAGAAATGAGATTGATTAAAAGTCTGACCCTACTTATTGCATATGTCGAAGTTTGATGTATAATTTATTCAAATTTACTTGAGGCAGGGTCAGACTTGAAATTTGATCACGAAATAATCGCTAGAAGCTAAAGGTTGCATGAGAATTAGACGAAACTTTGATGTTTGTTTTACAAATACATTTGTTTCCATCATCATCAGCTTTGAAGCCCAGTGATATCATTAATATTTCTTTAAATTATAAATTAAAAACTTAAGTGACTATCAAATTCACCTGCCTACCATATCGTCAATTTTTATGAAGAGAAAATGAAGAAAAATGGAATTTATAGGCCTTCAAATATGATGATGTAAACTTATAATTACATCATTTTATATTTAACCTCACTACTTTCCAGACACACTTTTTTTGCTGAGGGAATCCAATTGAAAACTGTAATAGTGCTTAAATCAATTAAATGAATTTAAAAAAAAAAATTTCACTACTTGATCGTGATGTTGGGCTTCAAAATTGATTGAGTTGAATAAATGTGTTTTGGTGCGTTTTTTGATTAATAATCGCCGCGAGAATCTTCAAAATCTCAAGCAATTTTTAGAAGCAAGCTCATCTCACTAACTGTACATTCACTTTCATTTAAAAAAGTCATCCCTATAGCAGTCTGTCAAATAACACAATCTATACTTTGAGAGCCCCACAATTAAATAATTTCAACCCATCTAGAGCGCTCTTTACTTTTACCAGCGAGTTTACAGCGCCTGTCCTCTAGTCCCAAGCGAACACTCCTGAACCTCCAGATACAGGGAGTCGCATCCTAAAGCAAAAAGTAGCGACGAGCAAGACAGATATTATTACACAACTTCCATCCAACATTAAAAATCAATGGAAAACTTACGCAAGGTCAAAGCCATTAAAAGCGCTCTTTGTAAGGAGCATAACCCGACTAATCAATTATAGTAGCTGAGAAAGAGATGAGACACATCAGTTAACCTAACACAAATTCAATTAATGCAATCATTTATAACCCCACAAGAGAAGACTTCCCTACCCTAACTAAGAGATCGTGCGATAGAACAAAAGCTGATGAATTCTCATGAAAGAAATTATGGGCCTTCTGGACCTGAAAATTGAAGATCTACTGGACCTTGAGAAAAAACACCCTGGAGTTGTATTCTAATTCCTAGCGCTTTTGTCTGATGGCGTGTCTCGGGAAATACATGGGCAGCATGTCTACACCTCGACATCGACAATCTCACTACCTCCACCTCTAGATAATAATTCGACCGAAGCATAGGTGAAAAAAAGCTAAACTGAAACACTACGATTAAAAGAAAATTTCTTCTAAAAGGTAAATAATGAAAGCTGTCCCATTTCAGGGCTAAAGTAAAGAATATCTCCAAGTAATGAAATGCTCCGATCAAAATCACGAAGCCCGTAAGATAGAGAGTTTTAAGCTTCGATACATAAAAAAAATTGTCGATGATAGCTCACTTGTGGCATACATTCGTGTGGTACCCTCAGGAATAGCTTTACTATCTCCTACCCCAGTCAAGCCTACTACCTTACTTTGAGCAAAGAAAGAAACCGAATAGTACTTTGGAAACGATTAGGCTTTTTTTAAAAAAAATTACGTTGCCTCGACGGCCTGTTCGATTCTATGGACGCGCTTCGACTGGAAGATCTCACACTAGTATGAAAATTAGTTCCTATCAATTTTTGAGCTGGAAACGGCGCTCCATTGACGATAAGCCAACAGGATATGTTCTTATCTGTGTCTCGGAAGCCAAAGCCAATAGATATCCAACAAAACTTCGTATTGAAGTAAAGATTCCCATTTCGAGGAATATACTTTACGTTTGGATATTAACATGGATTTTAACTAGCATCAGAGCAAACAACTAGATGCAGATTCCAATAAACAAATTTATCGTTTTTTTTAAACTTTGGAATGCACAAACAAGGATTAAGCTCTCCAATTTTTGAAGCAGCTGTAATGTCAATTAGGCAACCACAAATCCTATTAGTAGAAGTATTGCTAGGTATCTCAAAGATACTTGGCTGCCTTATATTGACTTTCAAAGCTTTTTGTCAGTAAAAATCTCCGATTTCGGCCATTTGATTAGTGGCAAAATCGATGGCGCTTGTCACTAATTTATTTAACTACTGTGTCCAACTTACATGTACGCACGCATTCTTAGGTTTTTAAAATTGAGAACATAATCATAATACCCAAGAGCGGGAAAAGAGATCGTACTCAATCAAAGCCTTACAGAGCAATCGTACTCCTGCTATGTCTTAGGAAGGGGCTTGAGAGATTGATTTCACGTCCTATCTCTTCCTTGGCTCTGTTGTAAAAAATCATAGCTCTAGATCAGTGTAATGCTATAAGCCACCGATTAGCAATTGACCCCACAACTGCTCTCATATGCAACTTTAAAAAAGCATGAGATGAGAAAAAAGTGATGGGGATAATCACTACCGATGTCAAAGATGCATTCGATGGCATTCTTCGAAATCCATTACCTTGCAGGCAACGCTCACAAGGTTGGCCCGAGAGCATATTGTACAGTGGGTGAACTCGTTTGTATCAGAATGCTCTGATTGAACTTACCTAGATCACTCAAAGACCGAATATTAACCAATTTTATGCGGACTTCCTCAGAGCTTTCCGATATTTCCAATATTATTTTTCTTCTATGTAGAGCCTTTTCTTTTTCTTTCGCAGGGGCGCTTTGAATACACCGATGGCGTAGTTACTTTTACAGCGTGAAAAACACTAGTAAAGTGCAATTCTAAACTCCAGCTCCAGATGATCGATATATAAAAATGGGGAAATGAAAGTAGAATTTCTTCCGATTCTCTTAAAAGAGAGTCATAATAAATCCAATGTAAAAGAAATAAACAGAGCTGCCTGTCCGTATGAGAGAGATAGAGATGTAGGCGAAAGAGCGCATAAGATTGTTTGGAATTTTTATTGATATAAAATTTCTATTCAAAGAGTATGTACGTCGCATATTTCAACAGACCATGTCTGAAGTATCAGTAACAAAATTCATGGAACGATCCCTAGGTTTTCGACAAGATTTACAAGGATGTGCGTTCGTAAGGCTACTGTATGGGGCCGAGATTCAGTATGGAAGACAGAAATAGCAGTGGGCTATTATCCATATATAAATCTAAATAAATCGGCTTGCGTGAATAGTTCATTCAATTTACAGGACAACTCAAGGATCAGCTCTTCTGAGAGAGACAGAATGGAGACTAGCAAGAGCCTAGTTAGACCGTATGCATGATTGATTATCCATACGCATCGTTGCAGCCAACCCATGCACTCCCTATATGCTTTCGATGGGAGTATTCGCATACAATCTGGATTAGACGCCGACCAAATTTAGAAACTTCCAGCGTCCATTGCACCCCACACTGGCATATTATGAATCGTGAAAAGGCTCTCAGGGAGGTGGGAGCTGTAGCACGAGTATATGGCCTGGAATTTTTTAATCAGTTGTCCAAGTTACGAAATTCGCTTGACTTGTTAGGGTACTTAGACGGCTCAAGAGACGAGGCTGGCAATGTAGTAGCCAGTTTTTGTGTCCACCGAGGCTCTCAAGGGAAAAATAGCCAGAAGATACCGCTTGGCCGAACTGTTGAAGTTTTCGATGCCAAAGTGATTGGAGCTCTAGGACTCCAAGCGGCGTGATTTCACATGAAGAGTCGCTAAGCTTACCACGTGATAGTCTTTTTAAACATCCAGGAAGCTGCTATTCGACTGAATTCAGGCAATTTTTGCAAACTAATATCTAGGTCAGCCGCAAACAATCTCCTATTGTTTAAGTAAAAAAGGTTTAACACATTTGCTCGGTTCAAAGCTCTTCTCATATTCTCATCTGAGGATATGGATACCCCGGCCCACGACAAAATACACGGAATCGACGAGACTCTGGATGCTAGAAACCGGATTCAGAAACCAGCAAACAGCAATGGACGAGTGCAATAAACTTTGTAAAAAATTCTCGTTCCATCTCGAAATTGAATGCCACTATAGGCTATATTGTGGACAATTCCAGAGCGCAGGCTGTAGCGCCCTCACCTAAGCCTTCTGACATCAAAACTGCATTACCTCTGACACTCAAATGGAGATGACCCCCATAACTGAAGAAAATCAATCTACTGAAGAAATTTCAAGCTTACAACCGGATATACCGACTGAAGATTTCCCTCCACTTCCCTCTACTCAATCTTCTACCCAATCTTTTACTCTTCCTGACCAAAACACCGAGCCAACTAAGTCGATATTAATGTTAAAGTCTAGAGACTAACTCAATCTTGTTGGACCATATTTAGAAGAGGTGGAAAAATCATGTCCTGAAGCAGGAGTTGAATTCCTGGCCCTAATATCTGAAGGTGTCTCTCGTGCAATTCGAGGGGAAAGAATATATGCCAAACTACCCCTAGATTCATTTGACGGCTCTGCTTCCGAAATTAAAGGAAATAGTTGGACTGCAAAAGTAGCCAATAGTAGCAGATGCCCGTCCAAGTCATCTCCGTGGGGCTTGTGACGATACGGCGTGTTGTGTGGCTTATGCATTGTCACAAGTCACGTGATATATGCACAGACCAGCTTGACACGTTGGTATCTATGTAAATAGTTGTTGTTGTTTACTTTCTCTCTTTAGATAGTTTTGAATTCCATATACTGCACTGGGTAAATTGTAGCTTTGTCTCTCTGTCCCGCTGCATCGTGACATTATTCAAAACTATCTCTATATAATATACAAAATACAAAATATTTTTTTTAATCGTCAAACTTAACTTTTGTAGAAGATTTGGCCAAGTGCAGACGCGTATCGAATTAAAGACTTTCAATAAGACCTGTTAAAAAATTATGGCTCGGGATTCCGATAGATATAATGCATATCTTGAATCAGCTCGAAAGGAAGTTACTTTTGACATAAAAGATTTAGAAGAGACAATATGCTTGAATAAACGCGATCCTACAGCTCACGCTCGTCGACGCTCAAGATTCGGAGAAAATGTTTCCGTAGGACTAGAAGAAAACCTTTTTGACGATATATCTCCAGAGAAATTTCAGGAGTGCAGGTACGACATAACTGCAGAATCTCTTAATTCTGTGATCCAAAACGGTGTTATTGATCTGGCTACTAAATATGGAAATGATGCTAAAGGACCAGCTTTCCCATTTCGACCCTTCACTGAAAATAGCAAGCAATTATGGCCAAACTCTGCCAAACTTATGGACCTGAATTTGTTTAAAAAAGAGTTAAATCAAAATCCGGAAGCTCTCTTTCAGGAATTTAAATTTCGGTCATTAGGTTTAATGGTACTTATGACTGAGATCTACAGTCTCCATGAAATAGCTCAGTGTCTTGATCACAACCAAACTTGTTTTTATAACATGTTAATGTCATTAAAAGATAAACTCTCGACGAATCAAAAAGACCCCGATTACTCCTTAATGACAGAGCTAGTGATCCGTGAAAAAAAAAATTGTAGACCTTAACCAACAGCTAGCTGAGACAAATCAGGTGGTCGCCGATCTTATGATTCGGGGACGTAATCTTTCTGCCCCCATTCTAGAGAATTCTGGAACCCCCTCCACCCAGTATACTGAAAAAGGAACGAAAATTGAACGTTCTGCTAGAGTAGATGATCCGGACCAGTTATTTGATGAAGTGGGAAAAGATAAATTAGATTTTGATGGATGGAGATTAGGCGTGGAGGCCCGGCTACGAGATAATGCCGATTGGTTCCCTACAACTGACCATCAAATAAACTACATTATGCGTCGGTTAGCCGGAAAGGCTTCAAGAGAAACTATACCATTTCTTAAAATTAGTAATCCTGAACGCTTCACGTCAGCAACCAGTATGCTTGATCATCTAGAGGCCCAATATG
>QVIK01000196.1:0-68745 GCA_003957845.1 Oidium heveae
AGGAGAAGATGCACATACTCTACTATTGTGCCAGAGCCAGCACCGTGTGCATTGAGGCGTCGTTGAGCGGCGCGGAAGGATTCGGGTAGTTCTTCGGCGTCCAAAGAGAAAGAGAACGCAAGGGAGTCGATTGTGGCTTTCAGGTAGTCGTACGATCCATGTGGTAGACGGTGATTCTGGCGACTCATCGTTGTCTTTGGAAGGTGAATTGAATACAGGTTTAGCGCCCGCCACAGAAGCTATAGCTTCAGAAATCGAATCAGTAGTGACGGGTACTAGGACATGCTCAAGCTTTTCATTTATGGTTCCATGAGACCTGAGGATGTTCGAGATGCGGTACGAAGTCCATGGTGATGCTTTTTCTAGAATAGCGTCTGCGCAAATTTTATTTTCCGATTTTTTCTCCTCGAGAGCCTTCAGATTTCCATTGAAGGGACAAAGTGCGAAGCCAGTTTTGGTGGGTAACAGATTTTTGATCAGTTCCTTATCTAATCCAAGTTTGGATTTAATGTAATCCAGTAGAGCGAAGCCGGAATAGGCTCGGAGTGGGTCGTTGTTCGATAGACGTAAGAATAGTCTGTCATCGGGCTGGTTTTTAAGTTGTTGAGGTCTTA
Organism: Oidium heveae; assembly: GCA_003957845.1. Taxonomy (NCBI): domain Eukaryota; kingdom Fungi; phylum Ascomycota; class Leotiomycetes; order Helotiales; family Erysiphaceae; genus Oidium; species Oidium heveae. The sequence goes on from QVIK01000196.1 coordinate 615, forward strand.
GTGGATTAGGGATGTTGCTTTTTATATTCGAGAGAGGCTTTGGGCTGTTACTCTTCATAGAGTTGGCATAGGATTTTTCTGGGCTTTTCGTTACCTCTTATTTTTGAGTGACCTGGCACCCATCTAAATTTAGCTTTCACAGCCTTCGCTAAATTATGAAATAATTTACATAATCTAATACTGGATGCTGAATTGCCAGTTTGAAGAGCAATTACTGCAGCCTGGTTATCGAGGAGTACAAATATCTTCTCTTCATTTTGCCTCATCGAAAAAGCAGCTCGAAGAGCCATGGTTGCACCGAAGATCTCAGCATCGTACCTTCTCCACCATGTAGTGTTCCATGTCTCCTTTTGAAAGTAGTTCCTCCACGTTGAAGGACATACCCCCAGGATGAGCGTCCAGGACCCTCTGATGACTCATCTAAATAGGCACATATATCTGTTACTCTTATTGATCCCATCAAATTTTGGTGATTGGCCATTCCGTCTACTTTTACTCCATGATTTGGAGCATATGCTGGAGCTGATAATGGCTCTACAGCCTCAGTTTGAGGTAGCTGTCGAAGTGCTCGTTGAAACCAGGACATCTAGATCTCAGGTCTTTTTGATATTCTTGGCTTGGCTTTAAATTTTAAAGACAGAAAATTTTGGGTTGAGATTAATCTTTTGGGGTCTTTTCTAACATATGTCGCCGCCCGAGGTCGAATGCCGTTATCTCCAAAGGGAAGATGTAAGTCAAAATTTGGGTCAGTCTTCGTTCGGTCAGACCACCAGGGTTCTTGTATAAGCAACACACCTATTCTTAATTCACCTGCACGAGCTAATGCGATATCGTGCGTGGCACCCCCTCTTCCGACGTTAATAGACATAAAACTGAGAACGTCCTGGAGGGGATAGCAACCCTGTGGGTTGCCCTTCATAGTCGCAATGCATCACCCATCGAGCTGTCGACAGGAGACGCTGGGATGATGTTGGCATTGGCATCAACTTCAGTTGTCTGACTACTTATTTTTCCTACGTTAGAGTCTTCCGTAGAAGTGGCAGATTCTTCAGCAGCTTTTGCTCGAAGTACAGCTTAGAATTCACGTTCACCTGCTTGTCGAAATGCTTTCATCTGCTCTTTGGTAGGAGCACCTGAGCGTGTCGGACGAGCGAGACATCTTCGACTATCAGAACGGTGTGGGCCTCCACAGTTTCTACACTTAGTGGTCGCCACACATAAGTCTTCCGAATGATTTGTTGAACCGTAGTTTCCACACGATAGTGCTCTTGAGCAGTTCTTTGTTGAGTGATGACCATTACAGCGTTTGCAAAATTCTAACGGCTGTTGTTATTTGAACGGTCTCGCAATCCCAGATTCGTCAAACACTCTAAAGCCCGTACGTGGAGCTTTTGGGAAATACGCCATCCACGTTCTGTGTGGAGCCTCGGATTTATTTCCACCTGCCCTTGTGCCTTTCGTAACGAGGATGGCACAGTTGGGATAATCACAGGAATCCAATTAGTTGCCGGTTCTAGTTTTGCTCCTGACAAAAATAGGCCATTTTCTGCATCTAAAATAGTCTGTCGTGCTACTGTACTGCAAGGGCTTAAGGCAAACCCGGAGTGAACGGGCTTAATTTTTCCAACTAGCGATGGTGATATTGAGAGTTTTTGAACAATTATTTCTCGAATTCCCGCAGGAGAAAGTTTCCGCCACTCGTGTTCTTGTGGAATTCGAACAAAGAGTCTTTGGTCAGTAGGAGTTGTTGTTATAGAATTTCTTTTATTTGTGACACGTTGAGTCGCTTTGCTTATTGGAGTTGCCTGTGTCTTCATGCTCAAAGTTACCCGAGCCTTCTTCTGGCCATTACGAGCCACTATAGCCAAGGTTCTCTCATTTAGCTGTGGAGGTTTTGGTAATTTGTGGGCTTGTTGTATTTTTTCCTCACTTGTGACAGCGCCTTTTACAGATCGGGGAATTTTGACAGTAATTTCTTTTGCCGTAGCCTTATATCTTCCAGATCCATGACCACTGAATTTAGTAGGCCGTGAGTGTGATGGGATTTGGGGAGGGGCGGGTGACGTGTCAACCGCAGCAAAATTAGCTATCGCTAATTGTAGGTATGCTTTGAGAGCAGAAGCTTCTTCTTTCTCTACATCGTCTGTAATATTTGATAAAGTACTATCTATGTTGCTTATGACGATAGTACACAACATTAAACGAGCGTGCCAGGCACGTTTACGACGCCGACGGTTCGCTACTATTTCTGCGAGCTCCTTTGGTAGGAATGCATTTGCAGCATCAAAGTTATTGGTATTATTTTGAACAGAATTTTCTGGAATTGGTCTCTTTGAGGGGGCGACAGGCTTAAGAATCTGTCGGTCGACTAATGATGTGTTAGATGGAGTAAGGTTTGACGGTGGTGGAGGTGACGCGATGATGATGGCAGGATTGTGGATTGGGAGAACTGAGGGAATTGGGGGAGGTTGTTTGCTCGTGTCCGTCGAAGGAGCTTCAGATTCTTGCGATAGATCCATTGAAACATTCATGTATATGAGTATTTCGGGTTTGTATGGTTGGGCTTAAGCGACTTGGTTCAGTACTAAAAAATTTTATTTTATAATATAGCTAAATCCACTGAAAACAGAGTTACAACCCATGTATGAGCTGGATCTAATTGTGTATTATTCATTGTTTCTATTCGGGTAGTGAATCTGCTCTAACTATGATAAGCTCCTGCTGAGGAAATAGTGTCGAGGTAGCGCACTATTCGTATCGAAACCATTTAAGTAGTCTTGGATTTTTAGTGGCTAATTATTAAATAGAAAGACGTGTTGATGTTATTGAGGTGAAGGGCGTTTGTATTTTACTGCGTCACCGGTTAATGCATCACTTACTATGATTGGCCCAATCAGTATCAGGATGAGTGAGTCAGTGACGTAAAATGTCAATTTCTGTTTGCCACACCTAAGAGCACTAAAATTTTAGGTGGGGTGCGCTAGTCAAATAATTACCTTTTTAGGAAAACCGTCACCAAAATAACAAGATCAATTGGTCGAATTACTAACATATGCAGCCGTTGTCAGTATTTTACTTGTTAACGCTACTTGGACAGCATAGGGATTATAATCATTTGAAAATATTCAAAAAAACTTCAAAATGAATTATAATAACTGCGTTGAACAATCACCAAGTACGGGTGGAGTAGTGAATGCTAGATACCAGGCACCGTCACAGTCACCGCAAGGAGTGAGCCACACACCTAGTGGAGTAAATGGGATTAATGTAATGGGACCTGTATGTGTTGGTGGTGGTAATATTGGAGGACCTGGACCTGGACCCGGAGGAGGAATGAATTACCCTATACCAGTTGGTCATCAAACCGACCTTACTTTTATCATGTCTTTAGTTGAAGAATTGTCTAGAGTTTTGCATACGAATCAAAATCTAACAGCGGGAGTTGTCGAACGAATCGGGAAAGTTCGCGAAAAGGCAATGCATATGAATTTGCAAAACGATGAACTGTTGATGGATGTAGCAGAAAATATAAATCGTACGTGTCAAATTCCTTCATTTTCATTATCATTAGCGCTGCTAGATAGATCACTATTACCGTTACTGAGCTCTAGTGTAATAATTACATTTTTAATACCTACATTAAATATAACTGAATCTAAATTTATAAATAGAAGAGAGTAGCAACATCGAAAAAGAAAACTCGGAATTGCGTCGAGCGTTAGAAGAGACAGATTTTGAAAAGGAACAAAACTGGAAACTTGCAGTACATGCAGCAAATATTTTAACAGACCTGACAGAGAGACTGCATAGTTTTAAAGAGTTGCATGAAATAGATACACTTGTATGGCACAAAAACTATCGGAAACAACTTGCCGCGGAGAGAGAAGAGAACCTTCGGCTTCGCTGTCAAATCGATGACATGAAATCTGCAGCTGGCAAGGCAAACCAGAGTCTTCGGGAAATGCGTCGCTATATTACCGATAAGAATGAATGGCATGAGCTCAAGGTTCAGAATTGTGCTCTCCGCCAAGAGAAACGATATTGGAAGCGATTAGCTTTGCCATTAGTTCCAGATGATGATTCAGAATGGAGCGATGATGACGATTTGATTGACCCAGAGGAGAAAAAAAGATTATTGGCTCTTAATGAAGTTGAAAAAAGGCCAGTTGATGTATCCGACTGTAGCTCCAGTGAAATTCTCCCATTCTGATTAGAACAAACTTTATTCTTCGGACACAGTCATCATTCAATTTTTCTTCGGATTTAGTTGCCTGGAGCAATACGAAAATTCAAATTATCAATAAAGATTTAGTCTCATCAAGCCATTTTATGGGAGATTCAATTATACTACGTTAAGAGTCGGATTAACACTCTCTAATCATAAAGCTGAAATTCTATCGTTAAATAAGATGCTGGACGCATATGACTGACCCTTCCATTCGATCAATTTGATGTCACAGATACGTCATTCGACTTCATAGACTTTGATTGTATTCTGTTCTAAAAACTTTTACTCAACGGTCAAAGTTTTTCTATCAATGATACCTTTATTCAAAGAATTGGGGATTTAGAAGTGAGGTGAACCGTCATGATCAGAATGAGAAATGCTACATGTGGACGCCTAGCACGGATAATTTGGCAATACCTGATTTTTTGTCTAAGCTGACGTTTGCTTCTCTCCAACCAATATATAGATGTATTCTCAAGAAACACAGGCGCTGCTCGAATAAATCGCAATCACCTGCACTCCAAGCTGCAATGGCTTCTGGTGGACGTCCAAACAGATTTTCCCAAGCTCTTGGACTCCATATAAGAGAACTACCATTAATACATCCAGTCTCATCAAGTAATTGCCCAACAACGCTAGCATTTGGCAATAGAGATGTGGGTTTTCCACAAGTTGCACATTCTAAAACTGATGAATTCGAGTAGAGAAGGTTACCACAGCTGAAATAAAAGAGAAAAAAGTTAGGCGTGTATAGTTGATCATGAGAAGACTATTATGGATGTTTATGAAATAAGATGTTCTAGACTTACCACTGGCCGCACATAAGCTTATTTCGTAGATGAAGTCGGCAAATATTCATGTTTCGAATTATCACATTTATATAGCCTGTAAAGCTTTTACTCCAATCCGAACGAGTCCTGACCAAGAAAATCAATAATTCTGGTGCAGTTTGAGTAGATAGAATGAAATTTTACTACGAACCAGTTATCTAATTCCACTAATGTAAAAAACTTACGTATAGTCCCACATAGAGATGTCCTCAAGCCCCAGTCATCTTCTGTAGGATCCCATGTCAAAGCTTCTTGTCGAGCCTTACTTTTAGCCCACTGACGCAGCCAGTCTACGTTTTTAATGTTCGGATCAACTTCAATCATGGTGCTCTGTAAGATCTGTAAACTATGATTGACAGCAGCGCAAGGAGATCTATATCCAGGGTTTGTAATTAAAAGTACAGTATCTTTGGGCCGCCAAGTATAGGCAGACGATATAATATCGTTCCATAGTGTAATGCAGCACTCAGCTGTATTATCCATGATTCCCACGTCAGCGACTTCGTTCTCTTTACCCGTATCATCCTTCCGTTTAACTTTCCTTCTCGGACCGATATTCTTCACAATAACAAGGATCTTGACCCCATTCACGTCATGTCCATTTCTTAGATAGCTATCCAATGGGACGAGTTGAGGTAATTCTCGCATGGCTTTGTACTCCAGTGGTCTACGACAGATATTCATCATACTACTACTAGTCTCATGATGGATGAGTATATGATCTGAAGCAACGCGGCCGGGAAACATATTCACGTTGATGGTATTTGTCCTAACAAGAAGTTGCTGCTGTTGCTCTTGCATATGACCCGGTAGTTTTTCTGATACGAAAGCCGTCCATAGAGTTAAGAGCAGTCCCAACTGAAGTGGAAAAGGTGTTGTAGCAAAATAAAGCTTCACCTTTTGGTTTTTTTTAAAAAAAATTTAGAAAGAAAGAAAAAAAAAGTAAATAAGTTGTATATAAAATAATTTCTAAAAAAATCTTTTTAATATAGGAAATTGGCTTACGAAAATAGCTCCTGTATCATCTTTAATGATCAACTGATGCCATCCACTGGCTTTTGGTTGTTCGATACTCATGCCAAAGTAGCTCTTCATATTAACGATTCTACCCATAAAACTAATATATTTTGGCCCAGCGTGGATATGACAAATAGTTAAATTTTTATATTTACGATCAGGATTCCACTTTCGACTTAATGGATCCAAGGAATTGACTAACTCTACTTCAGAGAAGCCATCGCCTACTTTTGCAGGTAACGTTTGAGAGGAAATCTGTTGCTCGGACAGTACTTCTCGCTTATAAAACGATTTGATTGATAACTGGACTTTCTCATTCGACTTCCGATCTGACATTTAATTAAAAGTAATGTGTATGTCCTTCTAGGTTGTAAAGATTCAAAAGAATTGTCTTGATGTTGTGTGAGAAAGGTAAAGGATTAAGGGGTTGAGTATTAACCGAAAAGCGTAAGCTACAATGATTAATTAATCAGAAATGAAAAAATTTAGAGGGAGAGAAATATTTGAAAATTTGCAAAAATTTTAAATCTTCCAATTAGATAATTAATTTTAATAAGATATCAGATTGAAAGTGAAATTTAATACTAGATATGAACAGTCTAATCCTATTCAGAATAACTTGTGCTCAAGAGTCATATCGTTTTCAGGCTCTAAACTGAGACAGGCACGAAAAATATTAACCAAAGCGCTACGCTGTTTTGCTAGTGAATTAACTACAGGTTTTCCGGGTGGAGTCAATGGAGCTTTCAACATATAGCTAAGAATACTTAGAACTGGGTGGAAGTTTTGGAACCCATCGGCACCAGCTCCATCATCGGTAGCAGTCTTCCATTGGATACGAGTCATGAGCTCAGCAACAAGGACAAGATCAATTATCAAAGGCGATGCGAGAAGAGAGTCTTCGCAGACATTAAAAATTCTAATTTTATAAGTAATTTTGGGGATCAAATGGACATTTTTACTCACGATATGGTTTGATGACCTCCCAAGAAAATCTCAGCATAGTACTCATCCAATGCACGCTTATTGTCACCAACTGCAGGCATGTATTTGATGACAACGGTATGATCCGGATGTTCGTTTTTCTTATAAAGAACATTGTTCGCTTCAACCATATCATCAACTACATTGGACTTTGAAATTTCTTTGGAACGAAACTGCTTTTGGGAGCTTAAATTTTTTCCATCATTATTTCCAAGGTGATTGTAGCTGGCAATAGAAGTCAACTTAATACCAGCGTTAATCAGAAAATCTACTAAAGCTGATTTCATTTTAGTCTGGCCAGATTTGAAGTCATCACCCCCTATGTAAGCTTTGTGCTTCTCAGCAAGCTGTATGACACCGGGGACAAAAGTATTTTGCGGAGATCCATTGATAAATGGAACACCCTCAAGAATTGATGCTACGGCGAAAATGGTAGAAGGAGATACTTCTTGATGACCATTCTCAATAGATTTGAGTAGATTCTGAGCCGTATCATTGACACCAGAAATAATTTCGGCAAAACGCTCAGTATTTGCTGTCCACTGGACAATAACCTTGTCTAGATTGTGCTTCAACTTAAAGTTTCTATAGAAATTTAACTTAACTCTTACAGAGATACAGAATTTGGCTCACCGGATATCTTTACGTATATGCTCGACGTGTTCATTGCATGCTCTACTGCCCTCCAAACAGTTATCGGCACGATCCTCCTGGTTTGCAGCAATGAAGTCAGGATAATATATACTGGGAAGTGGTACCATTTTGGTCATCTCTTCTCTGACAGCAGACTTGAGGGATGGTTCAAGGACCGAAGCTCTGTCCATAGCTTGTGCTAAGTTCATGGAACTTATATCCCATCCGCCAATAATAAGATCATTGGGATGAACCATAGGCAGTATTCTCTGAAGTGGAATATTAACATCTTTTGACGTCTTACTGTCGATTCCAAGCCTGATGGTCGAAGCCATCACAAGTGATCCATAGTAGTTAGCTGATCGTGGGCCCTCACGTGTCTCCCATGTTAATCCGCGACGATTTGCAATAATTCCAGCAGTAACTGTTGTACCGTTGTTCCCACCTAAGCCGACCATCATTAGACCTGTTCGAGGAATCTTACGATTGACCTTAAATTCATATTTAGTTTCCTTGGGAGTTGCCACAAGCATTCCTTCTCGAGTCCGATCTACAAGGGTAGTTCTATAGGTATACTTGGACCGTATCTCTTCATCTGAGTAGCTCACATTTGGAGAATTGACAATGAATAGATCATTTTTCTTAGTTTTGATTGATTCATGATAACCTTCGAATACATTTGTTTCTTCTGAGTGAGGAGCCATGGTTTCAGTGTTCAAATATTACTTGCAATATGGACTCTCTGTCGCTCCCCCGGAAGGTGAGCTGTGGATCCCGGCGAACGGGTGATGAGAACTGGAGAACATCTATAGTTAGACTAAAATTCTACGAATTTCAAGATGAAAAACTCTCTGGCACTAAGAGTGCAGAGTGTTAGGGAAAAACTAACGAGTTTAAGAAGTTGGAAAACGTTTTGGCTGATTTAAATAAGAACTGTCTGATAGTTTTAAAATAGATGGTGATTTCAAGAAAAAGTAATTTTAGGCAGTAGGAATTGTTTAAGAAGTAAGTGGCAGTGAGAGGATATATGGGAAGTATATATATGTTTTCTTAAGCGAAACTTGAATCAATTCAGCTGTCCGAATTGGGAAATTAGCATTCACACGCACTCCTGAATATCGGACCGAACAGACGCATATCGAAAATATCAAGTACTTTCCGTATATCCCCTATTGGTTACGCATGGGGAGTGGTTTTTAGTGATAGTTATGTCGATCGGGAAACAGAAGTTGGCGACATTCAAAAGCTTGTTTCGTGAAACCTTTCTCTCTAGAAGCAATTGAAATTTAATGAGCCAAAATAATCCTTTTAAAAGGAAGATGCTTCATTTCAGAGACGCTCTACGAAATACTTTGGCAAAGTTTGATTATGCCGGCATGGTCTTTGAGGTTCTTATGTATGATGCTGGGGATAAATTTATAGGCTGACCGATTAAGTTCACTTAAGTAGATGGGGCATTATGATTGGGCGTCCACTTAGCTTTTCATCATTATAGTGGGTTTAAGCTAACCTCACTGAGGGGCCCCTTCCCCATAGTGGGCACATAAATTCTGAGGTAGGCCATACCTTGGTCGTAAAAAACCTAATAATTAATACCAACAACTGATTCCGCGTCAAATTAATATTTACACTGTAAATAAGAACCTAAATAATTCATGTAGTTAGAAATTTTCTATTTTTTGAGAGCAGGAATTTTCATATAAGACTCATCTTATAAATAAATCATCTGAAAAATCTCCCGTGTCTATTGCAACTCCCAATGAGTCATTTTTTGAACTATATTTTTTGGGCGGTTTTCAAAAGACTAGCAAAAGATCTGCAGAGGGAAAGATGTTATCACTATTTTTAACATAAAATAGTACGGTCAATCCTCTAGTAACTTTTTTAGCTCAAGCCAAGATGTTCGAGGATCTAAGATATGTGAATTGCCCCATAATTACGTTTCTATAGTAACAATCACATTAAAACAAACATTTGAAAACATGCATTACAAATTAACCATTCCCAATAGCGGGTTTAAGCGAACCTCACTATTAGACTCTACAATAATGGGCACAAAAGTTCTGAGGAACGAGTGAGTTCTGAGATACGCCGAATATGCGGTGCTCGATCAAATCAAATCTTCATTCAATCAAGGAAATTAAGTTCGAAAGATTTGTATGATTTCCTTATTTTATGCTCGATATTTCTTTATTATATCCAATTGATACATTGATATACTCTTAATTTCTTTCCAAAAAGAGCCTGGCTCTTTCCCTACTACTTTGACTAATGTAAAATTGTGTACATAATGTATCTTGAACATCGACCGATCATAGTAATTCGGAATCAAGTTTCCCTCAAAATACAGGTTGACCGTTAAAAGGTATACTCAATAAAAACAGAAGCCTTGTAAAATTAAGTATACTGCAGCTCTTTACTGGCTAAAAACTAAAGCCAAGGGAGAGGCAAGAACTGTGACTGCACGTATCCACAGTATTGCTAATTCTGCTAAACTTGAACGTTTTCGACAGAGGTATTAAAGTGAGCTTGAGATAAGTAGTGGACTAGTGGTGCCAAATTCTCGTGGATCAAGTTGTTAAAGTTACGAGTGGATTAGTGTAATTCTACTAACTTGCGTGTAGAATTTATGATTCCCTAACAAGAATATGGCACTTTATTGGGTGTAAGTAATATAAGGTGCCTTTTTGATAACAATTACTAGATTGTTATCTAAGTAAGTGATATGTTCTTCTAATATACATAAAGTGTGTTCGTCTTTCAGATAGCCTGGTTTTATTGCTACACCCATGGACTAAGTTAATCGTATCGTTGTCTAAACTTTGAGGTATAGACTCGTTTTCATCCTTACCATCCGAAGACTCTCCTTGTAAAATACGACTCCTTCCACTCGTCTGGAACCAACAGACTCGAGCTACTCGACTCGGCGTACATCATTCGGCACACGACTCGGTATACCTTGGCCGGTTTGATACTCCTAGTTGTCCAAGTTACATTTTTCGTATCCGCTATTACTCAATCCTTGTTATATTGTACTAATTTTATATCGCTATGCACAACACAAATCAACTCCTGAACTTCACCTGATAGGATCAAAGCCTACAGCAAGGACCCGGGTTGAGAGGTACCCACTTGTTTGTCTGAAGAGATTGTGTAAAGATGAGTATATCGTTACGCTGAAGCATTCAGGCATTAGCGAACTTGAGATTCGCGAGGTAGCTTAAAGACCACATAGTGTGGACGAAAAATCTGCTCGTGTTGATTGTCCAGGAGGACGGATGATTGCCATGCCGGCAAGAACAGATGATATGTATATTCATAGACCACAAAACTAACTCTCTCTCACTGTGATGGAAACTATACAAGCTGATGATTCCACGCCTATATCCGCAGTTGATAATACCCCAGCAAATAACACCATGGAATATTTTTTAACCAATGAAATGACCGTTTCGAACCTATTCGGCTTTCTGAGACTATATTCCAGAAGAATCTTGGTATATCATAATCCTCGATGGCCATGCGTCCCATCATGAGCAAAGATTTATGGAGATTATGTTGGAACTTGTCAGTATTAAGGCAAGGTTCCTGAAACATATCGGAATAAAGAAAAAGAAATGAATCATATATTTAATGAAGTAAAAAATTGCATTCCAGAAACCGATTAAAAATTACTATTGTACACAATCTTGCCCATATATGCAAAATAAACCATGGCCAATAAATATACAAGATATTCATAAGTAACGTAAAGCTGCATATGTAGCCGAGAATTAACAGTAAGTCACTTTTCTTTAGATTAAGTTATCAAAAGGAATTAACAGGAAAATCACGTAAAGGAAATTTTGGTATTTAACAAATAATTTTGCACTAGTTGTATGTGCTCAACCACAAAAAGAAATAACAGGGCCAGCCTAGATTTTTAACACTCTTCCTGAGCACAATAACTAGGAAGTTAAAAGTTGTAATTTCTTGAAATTCTTTTTTTTTCGAGAAGACCTCGAAGTTTAGTACTTGGTAAAGATTTCGTCAAAAAATCAGCAAGTATTTTACCTGTCGGGATATATTCGATCCTAACTTCTTTATTGTTAACACAATCTCTTATATAATGGTAAGAGGCGTCGATGTACTTCGTCTTTGTTAAGCTTGTCCCTCTGGGAAGTACAAGTACACTTTGATTATCACTTAAAGTTAAAATTCCAAATAAACCAAAAAATTGATCCCAAACATTAAATTCAGCAAGCAGCTTCTTTACTCATACTGCTTATTTATAAACTTCAAAAGGGACATATTCTGCTTCAGTTGTAGAAGTTGAAATCGATTTTTGTTTCCGAGACTGCCAGTAGACTGGACCACCACCAATTAAAAGTATAAAACCACTAACAGAACGCCTTGTTACAATACCCGAAGCAAAATCTGAATTGGAATACATAGTGGTCATCATTTTGGTAGAGATATTTTCAGAGCTAGGCCAAAATAAAAAGAAAGACAATAATCTATGGTATTTTTTAAATACCTAAGAGCACGACAGGCAATTTTATAATACCTAACAACGGGGGAAGCATTGTAGGTTCTAAGCTGTGAAGAAATAAAAGAAATATTAGGTCTTGTACCATTAGAAGCGTACCCAAGGCTTCCAACAAGACTCAAGTAAGCTTAATCATCAGCCAACTCCTCATCCTCCTTTGGAAGCAAAATCCCATCATAATTGTGGCGAGGCGAGTCCGAAGGTTTAGCTTCGCTAAATCCAAAAGAAACGATCTTGCTTCGAATATATTCACTTTGTCATATTTTTCAAATTTCGTATTATGTGATCACGAGTAACCTGCTAGCCAATTACTGTTCCAAATTCATCCAAATCTATAATCTCAAAACAAGCAATTAACTCCTTTTTTTAATAAACAATATCTTTTAAACTTTTCGCACACAGAACCATATCAACTTAAACTCCAAGTAAAAATTTTTGTTCAATGTTAATATAAATACATTGATTACATAGTGATCGTGAAAAACCAAGAGAAGTAAGAGTTTTATGAATTTTTTCAAACCAAGTCTTCTCAGATTTTTCAAGGCCATAAATTGTCTTGTTAAATCGAATAAAATTTGTACCCTTTAATCCTTGTGGGTACCTCATGTATACCTTGTCCTCAAGATCATCTTCAAGGAAAGCTGCTTTGACATCAATTTAATGTATTTCAAATCACAAAAGGCAGAAACTGCAAGTAAAATACGAATTGAATCCATATTTAAAGAAGAAGGGTTAGTGTCGAGATAATAAACGCTATGAACTTGGCGGAAACCTTGCGCAACAAGTCTGGATCGATATCTTCCACTAGATTTAATGGAAAAACCCCATCGAGATCTGATCGGCCTATGTTCATGAGGAACATGAGATATGAAAGAAAAAATGTTCTTTTTCTTTAATGATTCCAGCTCTTCATCAATTGCTACTAGCTATTTCTCTTTTTCTACACCATTAGTGGCTACACATAGCGAAAACGAATAAGAAAAGCGTCTAAAAGATTTAGAATCAAAAGTAATAAAGATAAAAACAGTTTGAGAACATGAAATTTTTAAGAAGATCGTCTCGCTAAATAATGTCTGAGAAATAATCTATTTATACACGAACATACTTTCTCTAACTGGACTAACCAAATCATGCTCAAATCAACAATTAACACCGACACAACACCTTTTCCATTACTTAACAATTTAGATATGTTAATGAATGCATCGGCTCTATTAGTAAGATATGCAGTTCACTGGCGTATGATATAAACTTAACAAAACTAGCTAGGTAGCTCTCTAAATGTTAGTTCTACAAAACTAGCTGCATAATCCAGTGAAGAGCCTGACAGGATCAAGTCTCCTATTAAAGTTTCGGCATTATTTAAGTGGTCTTGATTTATGGCTCTCCTCTCGCACTCTGATTCAATTGGTGTGGAAATGGGATGAGGGTATTTATTCACCACAGCAATATTTACCTCTCCTAGCATACCCTCAGGATTCTTTCTAGAATTTCTGTAATCAATAAGCTGGTTTAAAGTTTACTGAAAGTCTAGGGCTGTTAATAAGCTAGAGATCTTACCTAATGTCCGGTAACTCTCATTCTTATCTGGCTCCCTAAATCTAAATACAATAGATGGGTTTTGTAAAAGACCTCCTAGACCTCTAATGTATTTTCTTTTAACATTTCGAGCATCGATACCGATACGCTTCAAAGCTTTCTTAACTTTATTCTGAGATATCTGGATGTTTTTTCGTAGTTTACGATTTTTTTCATCAGCATCCCTCTGATTTCTCTCATAAGTCTTGGTTTTCCACTGTCCTAAATTGATTCCTCCGCTTCTTTGTACACTGTTCCTAGTAGTAATATGGCAGCTACGCTCATCAATTATAGCAGCCTCAAGGTTTTGAATCTAATCGGCTTACATGTCTATCAGGCTCAAAAGTTCGTGTGTATCCATCAGAGCCTCTATATAGGTGCTTGGAGATGAGGGAGGGTCAAGGGTACCACGTGTGAAGATCTCTTTTATATACATAGCAACTTCGTAATGTGTCCTTGGATGGTGATGAATATGCTGAGTTTCGAGGCATTGCTCTGGCTAATCAAGTCTCATCTCTTCTTGTGTTCTCTTCCTTCCTGTTTTTTTTCTTACCTCCTTATTATCCCTACAAGTTTTGCCATTGTATCGTAAGCTAGCACGAAGGGCTCTATTTCAGCTTATAGGCCAAATTCCATATCTGGAGGAGTTCTTTATTATACACTGCTTTGTAGCAATCTTTCAGATTTCCGTTTCATCACAGAGGAATGTCATCAAAGAGTACTTAAAATCCTACTGACGAGGTGCTTTGTTGATAACTGATTTTGCTGATGTTTCCATTGACCAAATTTACAAAGATTAAATAGCAATAAAGCATGATTCCCACACGAAAGAAAGACCTGCAGGTGAATATTTTTTGTATCGGCATTGATTAAAAAATAATTGCTGCAATGACACTTAAAGTCATCTAATAAGAGCTAAAACAAAATTTTCTCGGGCCCAGAGTCGCTAAATTTTATAAAGTAATTTAAATATTCAAGCATGGCTTCATTAGATTTGTAGCCCGCGGGTGAAGTGGTTACCCACGTATTGTGTTCTAATTTTGGATGGGCCCAGTTGTCCGTTAGCTTTTGGCCTGGAAGTAGAATTAATGGCGATTAGTAGGATCCAGTGGCATTAATTATCTCGATTGCTGTAATTGAAAGCCTTTTCTTGGGCGAGTCTACATGTAGTTCTTTTACGTCTTTGGTACCATAACTATTTGACTAGAAGAGCAGCCGATTCGAACCCCAGTTTCATCCATATTCAAGACTCTCTTTGCGTTTTTGATTTACCAAATCTTGCACCATTGACAAGAATCATCAAACCACTGCTTGATAGCATGAAGAGAATGTGACTCTAGTCGGGCTTGAGCCATAAGTTTGATTCTAATCTTATGGAAACCAAAAATATCCTTTCGTGACTTCCATCGTTTTAAGTGCCAATAATTAGGTGGAGTTTGCCTGGGTGATGGTTGCATAGCTAAAAGAGAACATATAGCGCTATGAATACGCTCTCTAGCGATCCCCTGCTCTCCCTTACTTGAAAACCTAGTGATGTACTCGCAAATCACCTTCTCTTAAGCAGAGCTAAGGATCTTGTTGCTGCCACCCCTTGTTGGTCACGTCTCAAACTCACTCGTGGACTGATTACGTTGCACTTGAGCCCTCTTATTAATTATTTTTTCGAAATCGAGCCTCATCTATGTGATAGAAACGGCATGCTTGTATAGCATTTGCAGCTTTTCCAGTGTGAGGGTCAGAAGCTTCTGGATCTATGTTCCAGCTAACGGCGACTTCTAGACGTGATTTCTCATCTGGGGTGAGAGTCAAATGCTTCTTTCTAATTGGAGACATTAAAGGGAAGTCTAAAAGAGCAGATTTTGAGAATTGAAATCAATTTGTGTAATGAATGGAATGTTGTTTTGTTCTTGGCTAATCTCATAGTGCTTTTTCCCTCCGTGTACCTTAAGCGACTAACGAAGGGTCCAGCGTTCCATTTCTAAAGGATGGGTTTAAAATGGGTTCAAGTTACCTGATTCATATTAAATCTACTTCGTCTCCTACTGGTGATTCTCTATATTGAAAATAGTTTTGATAATATTGAGAAAGTTATATAGGTGAAGATGTGTATTCAGTCCAGCGGTGCCTAAATCGGACCCCCATATTCCCAAATGAATCTCATATGATCATTCATTACTTCATGTATATGGTTATGATTTATATCGCCTACACGAAGACATTCGATCATGAATTAAATAGAAATAGGTAATTCATTTAGGTAAATGCAAACCTGACATCAAATATATGGTATTGAAGCTATTTTGTTAGAATAATAACACTTTTTCAATAACAATTATTCATGCTAAGTCTTTAACACTAATTTCCAAGAGCTAATTTAATAAATAAAGTCGTCCCGATGATCAAGCGTTGAAGATATTAATAATAGTAACTTACCAGCGTGCCTTGAACAGGCTTTGTTTAAATTTCCTTGCTTAATAGTGGAAAAATCTTAAATACTTCAGTCAAAGGCACATTTTTTATAGTATCTAGTTTCTGTCTCTATTTCAGTCGATAAATCGAATAACTGGATATTTTGATGATGTCGGTTGCAAATTGTTAAGTTTTATTTATCTGACCAGGTGTTGCGGCCTGGAGATTTCAAAGCATGCTTCTCGGATTAAACTAACTCCGAATGTATCCCAGCGCCAAAAAAATTAGGGCCCAACTTTGGTAAGGTGTCATTGCCCCACGCTACACGACGTTTTCTATGTCCTCATTTTCTAAGTGTCAGGCATTTAACAGTTTTAATCCACATCTAAGGGATGTGCCGGTTAAATTCGGGGAACAGCTAGACATACTGTCTGACGAATATGGACCTATCCCACCAAATAACGATATTTTTCGTACTTTTGATGGGGTTGTCTCCGCCAATATTGGAAATCCTCAAAAGTTAGGGCAGAAACCAATAACTTTTTTCAGACAAGTATTGAGTTTACTTCAGTACCCTACTTTATTGGAAAATGAGGATATTCTTTTAAATAGACTGGGCTACAAGCCTGATGTTCTAGAAAGAGCAAGAGCCCTATTAAAAGCAGTCGGTTCGCTTGGTGCATACACTATCACACATGGAATACCAGAAGTAAGAAAAAGTATTGCAAACTTTCTTGAAAGTCAGTTTATAATTCTTGTGATCTCCTTACTATTCTAATATATTATTAACATAGGGCGAGATGGTCACACTGCGGATCCTGAAGATATATATCTCTCTTCAGGCATTTCATCAGCTGTGATCACACTCCTTAATACTATTTGCGATAAACCTACAGCTGGCGTCCTAATCCCGTTTCCACAAAATCCCCCATACTCTACTATTTTGTCTCTATTAGGAGCAGAACCAGTACCTTACTACCTCGATAAGTCTAAAAATTGGGAAAACGATCTTGAAGCTGTCAAAGGTGCATATGAACAAGCTAAGAAAAGAGGAACAGATGTCCGAGCAATAGTTATTATCAATCCTGGAAATCTCAATAGTATATGCCTATCGATTGAAGATATCAAAGCCTTTGTTGATTTTGCTGCTAAGGAGAGCTTGGTTATTATTGTTGATGAAGCTTATCAGGCTAATATTTTCGAGGAAAAGTTTTACAGTTTCAAGCGTGTCCTTCGAGACTTACAATTATCATACCCCAATAAATACAATAATGTGGAACTTGCTTCACTACATAGTGTATCTATGGGTATAACCGGGGAGGGTGGACAGCGGGGAGGTTTTCTTGAGCTCATTGGTTTCAGTCCCGCAGTTCAATTTCAAATATACAAACTTATCTCCTTCACTAACTATTGCCCATCCACTGCTCAATGTCTTGTAGAGTTGATGGTTAACCCACCACGTGAAGGGTCTCCTAGTTATGAACTATATAAAAGAGAGAATAGTGATATTTTTGCTAACCTCAAGAAAATATCATTCGCTTTGTATGGGGCATTCAAAAATATGGAAGGTGTTGAATGTGATGAGCCACAGGTTAGTAAACTGTCTTTCGAAACTTTTACTTGTAGTAAATCTACGCTCCAACTAAATTAACTTACAGGGCTCTATATATATCTTCCCTGCGATCAAACTGCCTGCTAGATTTTTATATGCTGCAAAGAAAGAAGGTCTAGCACCTGATGAATTTTATGCTATACGTCTTCTCAAGGCCACGGGTATTCGTGTAATGCCCATCTTTGTTCTTAATCAAAATGAGGGGACTCTTCGGTTTCGAGCCACTCCTCTAGCGTTCAACATAGAATTGGTCTACGCACTAGAGAAATTCCACAATGAATTCATAAGTGAATTCCACTAAGTCTATAGTTTCCCGTTGAGCTTTCAAAACGAACCAAAGAGACTATATTGATATTGGTCATTTGCGCTGTTCATAATACCAGTTTTATAATCTAAATTAATAAGCACAAAAAAACTAGATTGGGTATGAGAACTAGATCTTGAATAGAAACAAAGATTTTATATTTACCCTGGTGAAAAAGCCTCTGATTAATGTGTGCCACTTTTTTGTGAGAAATTATTTTGCCATTG
Organism: Oidium heveae; assembly: GCA_003957845.1. Classification (NCBI taxonomy): domain Eukaryota; kingdom Fungi; phylum Ascomycota; class Leotiomycetes; order Helotiales; family Erysiphaceae; genus Oidium; species Oidium heveae. Next base: position 18,965 of record QVIK01000196.1, read on the forward strand.
ATTAATGCGAAATCTAAAGTCTTGCACATAAGTAACATCAGCTAAGATCTGTGCAAGGTATCAAAATTATTGTCAAAATATGAATTAACGGCCGTTTACATATTCAATGGATCTCCTGCAAAATACACTCTCTTTATGACTTTATTTTTCATCACCGATTCATAGCTTTCCTTCATAATGATTAAAGTGAATTTTTCTTTTCACTCGGCTGAAACTAGAGCTAAATTTCCCTCCCCTGAAAGATGACATGAATACTTATCAGGGGTCTCCATATACATCTTTTCGATGCGAATCAAGACTAGATGGACGAGTCCGAGTCTATAATGAAGGATATTGGATTGATACAAAGGAAACTTACTGTAAAATTCAGCACCTCTAGAATTTAGGCTGGATCTAGTACACAAAAGTAATCGAACAAAGCATTCTATTTTATAGAATTGCTAATTCTGTTTTAATTTGATTACATTTTCCGTTTCCTATATTTTGGTGGTTGAAATACAATGACTACTTTTGATTGTAGATCGTATCTAAATCAGGTGCTAACTCAGGTGTAGATAAAAAAAGTGAACCGATCTACTGACCCTCATTTCTCTCCATTGACCACCTATTTATTTATTTACTTTTAGGTACTTGGCCGAAGTCCTACATCTATCTAGATCCAGGACCAGTGGAGCCAGCAGGGCTTATCCACAAGAGCGTGGCCTACTCGTTCACACTGAGAATCCTAGGCCCGAAATGCCCCATCTAGATCCTCTTTGCATATAATTCGCATATACCGGGACTGGCTATCAGATAAGAAGGCCAAGAACTTAGGAAATCGGCTCGCAAACGCTCTTGGAAAGGGAACGGAATTAGACACATCATATGGCATTGAATACAGTGAACGCCTTCTCAAGCAATCCTATCCGGGTTAAATTACGGTCCTAGCTCGACTAATAACGGAGCGCAAGTGAAAAGAGAGCCGTATATGGTTCACTAAGGAACATAAGCGAAGAGAAATCACAAGTAGAGTAACTTGTAAGTTACAACAGCAGAATCAGGGCTTGGACAAAATAGTTGCTGGCTCATTAAAATCTCTTGCTGGTCGATACTATTAGCTGAAGTCGGGTCATGTCTTTATTGGTGCGTATATGTCGAGAAATAGCGAGGACCATAGCGAAACATGCACATATTGTTCAGGGTCAAGTAAACAGACAGTGGAGCACATCATGCTAGAATGTCTCAAGTGGAGACGCGAGAGAGAGAAAATGTGGAAACAAACTAAAGGAGGGGAGCTCTTTACGCCCGACCTCAGCGAGATTCGGAGATATTTTCGCCGATCGCAAAGCGACGGCAGCCATACTGAGATTTATCAAGAACACAGAAGTAGGAATAGGGCCTCAAGACACGGAGGAAGCGAAGGAATTGGAAGATGGGAGACGAGAGTGTGGGGGATTGAAGATTTGGACGGGGAGGAAAAAGGAGAGGAAGAGGACAACCTGAAGAGAGGAGGAGAGGGGTAGGGGAAAAAACCAATCAAGTAAGGAGAATAAGGGCTGTACGCGGAACGGTGTGCGATCTGAATGCTTTCCATTTGGAAGAGCCAGAAATAATGATAAGCTAATCGTAGAATGGAAGTGATTCAAATGTGGAAAGATTGTAAAGGCGTTGGGGGTAGTAGTTTTTTGGGGTGGCGTATCCAAACAGGATCAGATCTCAAATTGAAGAAAAAGAAAAAAAATAGCATATACCAATGCACATATTTATGTAAACGAATGTTTACTATGGTAGATATGTTTTGGTGACTATAATTTTTCCTCACCCGTTGATCTATTGGTCATACTTAGCGTGATTTCTATTGCCCCACACTTAGTCTGAACTCCTTGCAGTAACTAGATCATTTTCTATTTACACATCGTTACTCGCTCACCATAATGAATAGCCAAAACTACCCCTCCTGCACTTGCTTACCGATCTTTAGGAAGGCCAAAGGTGCTGTTTTTCCCCATACTTTTTCAGAATGATATGCTCTTGTAGAGAAATTATAAATGTCGTATTTTCAAGGTACCCGTGTATAGCACTTAGCCTTATTTGGACCCGCTCATACTCTAGAAGATTACAGCTTAAGCCGTTTTGGTATTTTAAAGGGACATTGATCTCAATACCGTCCTTGTCTCTTTTGGTACCACCGGATTTAACCCAGGCGAACCACCCCCCCTCTATGTTCACTTAATTTCATGACTACCTCATAGACATCTGAAAAGTTGAAGTATAATTCAACTCTAGGTATAGCAATTAGAGCATAACTGGAGTTGGAAGGACCCCGAAGTGCAGTATCATAGTCTTCAAATTACAAATTATCAGCTAAGCCTTCTTCCACTATATCATGGAGATCATGAATGGTGTCGGATTCAGTATTTATTTATAATAAATGACTATCAATGAAGGTTTCAAGCTCGTTAAGAAGTGTATCTTCGTAACTATCAGATACAACAGGGAAAGTCATAATAATGTTGGTGTTGTTAACGTCCATACTTTTCAAGTTGAAAAATTTACAAACTAATATATCCGCTTGAATAAGAACATGTTTCCAATTAGTTCATGAGGATTTAATTTCTTTGGGATCTGGAGTTCAAACCTCTTGATATATGCTGCTTCAACACCTGCCTGCTGCTAACATTAAGAATTGCTCTGAAAACTTATATATATATCTTAAGATGATTTGCCTACATTTCTAAGTTGAATACAATAAGACAAGACAAATGATAAATATTTATTTTAAATGCAAGATTACAGGGAAGATCAAGGATATGATTAATAAGCAGGAGGAAGGGTTGATCACATAATGTTTGTAGTCTTTTGCGCTTAGAGCGCGGAATGCATTATTGACAACTTGAGGTGTCTATATCTACCTAAAACAACGCTCTGGTACCATCTTATATAGATCTGCTCGATTTACACTAATCTTGCTAAGAAGTCTAGTCACATGATATATAATATTCTTTGATATTCTCGATGCTTCTAACAACCTTATACTTATCCCATTTCCACACTAGTCTAACCATGTCTGGTATAGACTAGCTAATCTTTGTAGAGGAAGTATATCAGATTAATAGTAGCGTATCATAACAATATTTAATAGCTGTGAGACTGTAAGATACATAGAATTATGATATGATGTAGAGTTATACACAAGCACTGGCATTTTAAGCAAAACAAGTTGTTACTTATGTTGGCCAGGCAACCTTTGCCGAATATTTGATGTTGAATGGCTACAGGGCTGAGACAGGAGCAATTCTAAATAAGGCTTAGTATCATACATGAGTACCCTGAAAATACGACATTTATAATTTCCCCTAATATATTGAAGTTGCACAAATGACAGCTAAGTACAGCGGTGTAAATCAACAGGGAAGCTTACTTGACCGCCTACGCTTTTAGGAAATACAGAAACAACTGCCAGGCCATTGGGAGCGCGCATAGGGTGTATGGGGGGCAAATGTATCAGCCGCCAATTAACCAACTGGTGAGTAAAAATTAAAGTTTCCTTATATTAGGTAGTGAACTGTATCATAACATGTAAATTTGCACCGATGTCATCTTGGAGGAATAACAAACTGTTAAACTTGTGTTACCCTAAGTATTAAATATATAGATTACATTCAAATTACATAGAAATCAAGCTATCAACTTTAGTTCTAGGCTTTATATCGCAGATCAAGTGAGATTCATGTGATGGTTGAAGCCAAGGGACATCGATAACTACAACTCGAAATATCCAAACCTTACTAATAAGCGCACCAGGGACCTCAACACTAACATTCTCATTTTGAGAATTGAATACATTATAAAATGAAAGAAAGAAACAAAAAAGTATAATTAGTGGACCTGGCCAATATTTCTTTCATTAGCCTCCACCTAGCATTTCTATGAAGTTTCCAATTAGTAAATATTGAGGTAAGTCAGCCAGGATTCAGTCAAAACAATCTACATTCCTAACAAATTCTGTAAACTTCTCAAAGCAATTATATCCGAGTCGTTGAATCACGAAAGTATTTATTGTCAAGTCTTTTCTAAGTTTGCGTGTAATTTGCTTGTGACGTCTGCAGCGAAAAAAGTGGGTGTGTTAGGTCTCATGCCCACAGCTACAGTCTAAGTTAGCCACGTTATGGAGAAGGCAACGAAGTTAATCCGCAAAGTCTCCCGTTTTAGAAGCTATAAGTTTATGTAGTATATGTCGTAGTAAGAAAAGTTCTGGAGTTTTTTGACATCGCATCTGAATCTAGATATCTATATCAGGAAGGACAAGCTTTTGACCACAATTCATCTATTAAATTTTGTCGGCGTTGGTACATGAGCCGCCTAATATTTGCTAGCATAATGTAGCTAGGTGGTTGGACCCGTGTAAGAAGGCTATGTAAAGCAGCGCGGGCTTCAGCGTCTGCCTCCTCGTTCCCACTGAGGCTAGAGTGCTCTGGCACCCAATTTCGATTCTTTATTCGATTTATATGCATCTTTGTGGAATTTTCTGATCAGCTGTAAGTATGAAGAGGTCCTTCCCATCCTTAACGCTACCACTGCTGCCTGGTTGTCCAATATTATAAATATTTTTTCGCCGTTTTGCCTGGCAAATATTGTGGCTAAAAGTGCCATGGTAGCTCCATGTTCGAATGCGGAGTGAAGACGCTGAGTTGATGCTGGCCTTCCTCGAACTTGTGTCTGTACAGGTTTGGCAACTGCCCCCAATGTTGGCAGGGCTTGCAAAATGTTCATGATAATTTGCTACCTATGAGCAGAAGGCTCGCTGAAGTACTGTCTCAAGATCGAGTTTAGCACGACTTCAATTTCCTGGGGCTCTCATAGTGTTGCCATCGGAGGGATTGAGGCTATAAGCCATCAATAATTGTCAATGTCGGTAATCTCAACTTGAGTCTAACGTTCCTTAAGTTGATGCTGGTAGGTTTTCCCCATGGCTGAGCTGAAATGGCCTCTAAATCCTTCACCGGCAACAGAATCAGTGTAGCGCAGGTCATACTACCTTTACACACTGTTTAGCCCCTCCCTAGATATCTTGCCAAAAAACTGGCAAAAAATGGACTAATTTGAATCTCTGAACTTGATTGTTCTCTAGCGGTCCTCAACTAAATTCCTTCGAGTTGACTAACACAAGCAAGTCTGACAACTGAGTTCACCGTTAACAGATCACCTACACTTCCAGAATCGAAGATTAGATTCACGGTCTCACGAAGGTACAAGATATCGATTTTCATTGGCTTTACCTGAAGAACGCTGGATCCACTTCTTTAAAGCCGTATGAGCACTTTCAATCCGCGATGTATTGTTGTGTCCAAGATGTCGCATCCTATTCATCCAAGCAGCATCTATGAACTTTTCTCGGCACAGAAGTCATGTTGTTTATAAGTAGCAAATCACATTTACCGGGACATACTTTGCAATTCACTAAGTCACATCTTGTAGATCTTCTCGGACTCTGAATAGACCAGCTATTTCCAAGCTTTCATGAAACCTGTGAAGTCTTCCAGCGAAAAAGATCTTTGATGTTTTGCGATGATATTGTTGTTAATGTGCCATCTTCATAAAAATGTTTTGCTTCGCGGAAATATTTGTGCAAGGGCTGTCGTTAGAGTAATCCTCCTGTCTGTTACAAATATTGGTGGTTCTTCCATCCTTCCCACATCCTCCAACAATATACAGAGCTTTGTCATTGTCTAAAAATAGGACCAAACTGTCCCGTCGCCCAGAAAACATTAATAAATCGTAAATATCTTTAGAGTGATAGTAATACTTACTACGTGCAGTAGTGGCAAAAGAAGCCTTAAATAATATATGTTATCAATTTCCAACAGAAGAGTATAAATAAGACTAGCGTTGTTCTTTGCTCATCTATTAGTTTTGTAAGTGGAATCAGGCACGCAGACTATCAAAAGAGCCTTATTCTGTATGGTTTATATATGGAGATTCAATATATCACAATATTTGTCAGAAGCGGCATGCACACAGCGGGGCAAAAATTAAGAAGCAAAGAGTGGCAAGCTAAAGATTGCCATCCTACGTGATAAATGAGACAGATGCATCACCACTAAATCAAAAGGCCAGACCAGAATCATGGAACACTTTTACAATGCGAATCTCCACATATATATTATACAAGATAAGAAAATCCTCACAATGTTCATCGATTCTGTTCTGGCATTTGGGTCGAGTTGTAATGCATCTTTCTCGTGTAGTATGTAGGATAGCACCTCTAACCTGTTACCTCTTACCATTGCTCCGTAGTCTACATGCAGCTTCTGACCTTCCCTCGGCTAAAACACAGACAAATTTCCCTAGCAGACGGTGAAACGATAAAAAGGCGCTTTAATCTATTATCGTCGTCTTGATGAATGTGATACGTTGCAGAAGAACCTTTCAATTATTCCAGCAAAGCCTCCAGCGGCGTGTGCCCCGCAAGGACCTCCGTCATAGCTTGAAGTATAACGTTCAAAAAATGAGTAACTCGGTGACCCCAAGTCCGTAAAGGCATTGTATGGTTATGTTAGGATAATCCATGTTTTTCTTTCTTTACCAAGCATTTCCTGACATCTTGTCCCGATTATTGATTTGTCCTGATGCACAAGTCAATCAGAGATAAGCAGAGGCTAGGAAGAACAGATGACACACTTAGGTATACATAGGTCTGCTGTGCCTAGCTGAACGGCCTCTCCGAACATTTCAGAAGAGTAGATATATCTTCGAACCTAGTCCTAATATCGGTATTAGGGGAGCTCCGCACCCAGCGATTTTTGGAGTATTTTCACCGGCAGCGATATATCTGCAAATGGCCATCGTTTCGTTTGGATGAGAGGAAAGAGGAAATTGTGGTGGGCTAAGGGATGTTTAAAGTATGTACTTAAATGAAGGCTTATGGGGGCATTACTGAAGGACAGAGGCCTTGGAGTAGGCTTAGGAGGATATATACTACCTGAGTCATAAGTATATCTGGCCTGTAAGCAGAGAGGACCTACAAATATTTAATAATCTAAGACTTAGATAGCACAGTTAAAATAAAACTTGTATATTTGCATAAATTTCGTATCCTTTTCTCATCAGAAATATACTACTTCGGTGGATAGTAACCATAATATTGTAAATATTCTGGCTAGTAAATACCTTCAAAGATGAAGTCTGTTTGAACAAAGTTATTTGGCCTGGATAAAAATTTAGTCGTCTAAACACTAAGCTGAAACTCTCAATTTAGAGTTAAAGAGTTAAGTTCACGAACATAATCCCTTTAAATTACAAGTTGTGAAGTTAAAGATCTATACCTATCCGTTGGAATATTGCATAGTTTTGAATCTATTATCAAGTAATAAAGCTTGACATAAATTATTCATTTTATTGCTAAATGAAAATCTTATCTATGTGAGCTTGATTTTCTTATATTAACTACTGAAAGTTTCAGTGTCTCATAGATAATTATATACTTATTTAATTTGGTGAATTAAAGTGCCGTGTTCGTAAAACGCACAAAAATAGTCTTTCCAATGTAATGCTTCGTAGCCATCTGACGCATCCAAAATTAATTACCTGTCGAACAGGATGAGAAAATCGGCGAGGACTATCTAGGTTAAAGGATTCTCATATACACCAAAGTATGTTGCTCTATAAATAAATAAAAAAGCAATAGCTGAGCCAAAAAGTGAACAGGAGAATTAAAATAGAAAAGGAAAAACAAAGAAAAAACAAAGGAAATTAAAAACGCCTGAATATAACGGAAATATTTAAAAAAAAATTGAAAGAATAAAACTCTGCAATAATGACTATATATAATAGAAAAGAATGACAACCAGGGGTACAAGCTAGTACTTGTTTGGGTCTCCCTCCCGCATCGAATACGGCCTCGCAATGATCTTGTCAAGATGCAAACAAATCAGAAATGAATTCATCAGATACTGCATCTCAGGCCTTATGTATAATTCGACGAAGCTCATCAAATCCCACTCTCCTAGGATCGTAACCCGTGAGAGAGTAATGGTCTCGAATATATCTCTTCATTTGGGCCCAGACATACTCAATTACGTTCAAGTCTGGAGAGTGAAGAAGCCAATCGATTGTCTTGATCTCATGACAATTTAAGTTGCCCCGAGTAAGCTTAGGTCGATAGTATGCGGTGTTGTAGTGTTGAAACCAGGTATCCCTTTCTTGTGACCGCTCGTACTGATCCGGCTTTTGTAGTTGCGACAAAATGTCCGCATTGTACTTGTCTGAATCCATTGTCCCGTTCTCCTTTTCCCAAAACGTACCTTATGCTTTCCTTCCCTTGTGTATGATTCCGTGAAACATCCAAGCTAGAAGTTTGCCATACATGGAAATTAAAGACTAGGGTCGAAATCGGTCAAGAAGTATTTCATGTCTGTAGCCCTCGGCGAGAAATTTTACTGACCACCGGCGATTTGTTCTACTCTGAAGCTCAAACTTCATGAGGAAATATATGTTCGGTTAGTTTTTGTGGAGACCATGAAATACTATCTTGACCCCAAATAAATGTACTCTATAGTCACGGTTGAAATCGTAGGTGGAGCCGCTAGTAGGGGTATTCGCGAGACGATCATATCCCAGTAAGGAATGATCTGTTACCAAATAGAGTTTATCCCCCGTACTTATGAAATTTCTTGGCAAAAGATGTATGAAAACTTCATCCGACAGAGAAATTGTAGGTGGGTCATTTCTTCTAATTTAAGCCTAATTCATACATGATCTGCTGCATAAAAGTTTATGCAATCATACCATCAAAAATGTACAACTTGAAGACAGGAGGCAAGATTTAAACAATGATTTAAAAAATTGGATCAACAAATGCAGATAAAAACCTCAGTCCTCAGTACTTTGTTGAGTCCCCATCAGTATCTATAACCGCCTTACATCCGGACAGCATAGTCTCAATAAGTTTGACAGAGTATTCAAAGGACATAGAGTCACACGCTTCCTTCACAACCAGTCGAAGTGTATCTCGAGATCGTTGTTTTCCGCTACCTAGACTTGGATAGATGAGCTGAATATAATCTTCAATGCTATCCCAAACAGCCTCTCTCGTATTAAGGTCTAGGAAGTTAGGAGTACAAGGAATTGGAGTATTGACTCTCTCCCCCATCTCTTCCATCGTCCTGGCTTCTGCGCGAGGAGGAGCCTTTTCCTGCATCACATAAAACTAGGGCCCTATAGAGACCCTCCCATCAATAAGAGGTACTATTCTCTAACAGTATTTTTCAGAATCAATAGAGCCTCGTTCTCTCTCTCGAGATAGGCAGGGACCTATTTCCAGACCTGCAAAACAACCCCAGAACATCCAGCTGATACTACTCCTTATCTTTTCACCTACACAGTTGATATCATATTCTGCGCCAGTCTAAGGTAAAATTTAAATCCAAGAATAAGATACATATAAAAGAGCAAAATATTCACCTCTCTAGAGATCTACACTCTTGGATGCTCACGATTCTTCACCCAAGTTTCTTCGGTCCAAAATGTGAAAATCCCATCCTCCACAGTCTAGTGAAGGTTGGCTTCAGCCCATTTTTGGCGAACCCTCTTGGTCTGTTTGGATACTAGAGGTCTCTTGTGTGCAGGGTGGCGCTGATAACCTCCTTTCCGAAGCTCACTCTGAATAATTCTTTCACTAACACTTAGATGTCTAAATGGACCAGCGGTAAGTTCGAGGTGTGTCATTCTTCGATTTATTGAAGATGACTTAACAAAATTGTCTATTTAGTCGACATCTTTGTAAGATAAAAATAGCGAACAAACTTTTATTTTTTTCTTTGTCGTTGCCGCGGCGCAATGTGTAGCCAGCTTGACGCAAAGATAATTTTAAATGAATAGAAATTTCCTAGTTCCTACCAAGTAAATGTGCGACGATGAGGATAAGCCAACAAAAGTTATGAAATTGTATGGGAAATTAATTGTCTATATTTTCGCCAACTGATCCAGGCTTAGAGTTAACTAGCTCTGCACTAGCAGTCTATGAATCCCTGAAGCGAGAAATGCCCCCACTTAAACCCACCTACAATTTCTACCGTGACCATTGGGTAATTGTGCTAAATTATGCATGAAGGCAGGGATAAGATGTCGATCGAATGCAACACCAGAAAGTCGGCGAGAAATGCAATAAATCAAATTAGTTATGTTCAACTTCTCGAAGCCAGAAGATCCTTTCACCATCACACAACCACATCATTTTCATCTTCCTTTTTCAGTTCATCCTCCCCGCACACATACACTTCATCAAAATTTACGATGAAAAACTTTGGCATCAACAAATTTCTGTCAAGAATAGACGAATCTTACACTTTGATGAATCCTGCTATCTCTAAACCTCTCTTGTATGCTGCTGTAACACCCTGTTCAACAAATTGCTAAGAAAAATCAGTTCTACTCAACTCACAATGGTACATAATTTCGGGCCTAGTTTTTGCTGAATTGCTTCAAAAAAATTATTATTCTGAGTCGTGTGCAGAGTCTATTATCACTTTCCTAAGTCAATTGCTAATGAAAATCTAGGATTTACCAGCCTCACATGGCACTTGATCATAGTTCCGCTAGTTACAGGTTACCACACGAATATTTCTACTGAATTGTAAGTAGATTCTTTAATTTAACCCATTGCAACTACTGAGCAAAAATTAGAGAAATAAATAGCTCCACCCTAGAAGGATTTGAGCCTTCTCCAGTTACTGATCAAGTAATAGTAAGTCGTAGTCTTGAAACTACGAAAGAGGACCGAGTGAAAATCTCAACTGCTTTGGATCTAGGAGCGCCTGTGGCAAAGATTGCGGAGCAGTTTGTATTCACTAAGCGGCAAATCTATTATGTCCGGAGTCATGGTTTGGAGTCTAGGAGGAAGAGCTGCGGGAGAAAACCAGCATTATCAGAGGAAAAGGTACAAGAATTGGTGAGCTGGCTACACAGCAACCCAAAATATTGCCACGAACCCCTCCGCATGATACCGAATCTCGCTCCAGAATTGGGTCTTAACCCATTCGGGAAGAAAGCGATTCGAACTGCGTTTAAATCGCAAGGATATGAACGGAGAGTTTCGAAGAAAAAGGAATTCTCAGATAGGCTGGAATATTAGCAAAGGCGTTTGGAGATTGCATTGAGTGTTTTTCATTAGTCTTCTCAGAGATTATCTGAGCAAATGTTTTCTGATGAAGTTTGGGGTCTGCAAAATTTAATATGGGAAATTTAAGTAGATATAAAGAATATTTATCTAATCATAAAATAAATAATTTACATCAAGCTTTATCACTCGATAAATGATCAAGAGAATGCAATACCCTAACAAATAAGTTTAGATCGTAAACCTCACAACTTGTACTTTTACAGAATTCTGTTATGCTTCTTAACTACACAAAATTTGTGACATCGACTACGCCAACTTTGAATCTAAATTGAGAGTCACATCTTGATGTTTAAGCTGGCGGTATTTCGTCAGAGCTAAATAACATTGTTCTAATACATACTCCATAGTTCAAAATGTTTTCGAGCCAGTATATCTACAATATTTTTGTTGCTATCCTCGGAAGTATTTAAATCTGACCAGAGAGTATCATAAAATTCATGAAAAATACAATGGAGGAATATTGAACTGGTCAAAAAGGTTATGGTCAAGTATTTTCCATGTCATTGAAGTATACAGAAGTAACAGAAATCGTGGACAGCTTTTTTTTCACCAAGTAATCATTTTGCTATGGAATCAAATGTCGAAGAACTTGTTCGTCACTTTGCATTAGAAGCGAGTTTTAGCCCTGTCAAACTTCTTGTCTGGATCCGAATGGTTTGCGTTAGTTGTCGGGTTTTTGAAAGTTGAGAATTTTCTTGTGTCAAAATAACGTTTTTGATTTGTTGATCCTATGTAAAATCCATGTCTGGCAAGACTTCCGGATGTGAAAAAAGAAAGTTATGAAATAATCGTACATAAGAAGGGTAATTTTAACGTAGAAATATCCCAGTAAAGATCTGTATATCCCTAGCTAGTATAGTTTTAATCCTTGTCTTCAGGCCAAACTACAGGGTGAAAATCCTTGCAAGTTACATTTATTTAGGGTCGGGATAGTGGAGATTCGGTACTTGTACTATACACCCTCCCTGTACAAAATTATGATGGGTGGGATCTGGCATATTTGAGAAGGCTACAGATTTTCGGCGAATCCCTTAGTGCATACGCTAGCAAACTTTAAGCGACTCCAATCATACACACATTGTTGTGCTAGTGTAGTGGCAGTGTATATATTGTTGTCATGGAGATGGTATTCATAATTAAATAAATAAACACATAAACTTACGCAGACACTATTATTAGAAATACATTATTAACTCGATTTTACAACATTAATATTCAATGATATAACTTCTTAGAAAAACTTCAAATTTCAAATATTTCAAATTTATCATCTTTGAGACAATGTCTTCAAATGCGATAACTCTGCCCCAAACTGGTACATCATCATCCGTTCCTACCCACATCTTTCAATCCAGAACAACCAAGCCAGGAATATGTACGTAACATCACTTATCCAATTGAGCCCACTTCTCTTTGTTACAACAATGCGAGGGAAGAATTAAAGAAATTTCTAAACGATTGCGGCAAAGGTTTTGCCTGCTCGATTTCAATAACTAAATTATAAAAATCTAATGACAATCGTGTCGTTTTGGGAGTTTATTTACGTTGTGATTTTGGTCGAGGATACGAGGAAAAGTCAGTGCCTGGAAAGAGAAAGTATAGATATGGCTCTAGGATGACGAATCGCCCGTGTAAAGCTATCTTCTTTCGTCTCAAGGAGCGTGTAGGGTGGACTCTTGTGATGACAAATAAATCATCACCATAACCATGACAATGACCATAAGCCAAGCGAAGAACTTTCACTTTCTCAATTCCAGAAACTTGATGAGGAGCCCTGCAAATCATTGCGGATACTGTCTGATACGAGGCTACACCAAGCCTCATCTTAACAAAACTTCTCGAACGAAGCCATCGCACCTTTATGATAGATGTAAGTTTAGAGAGGGATCTTTAGGCGAAGAAGCTAAAGTTTATGCGCTTTTCGATGAGCTTGAGAGAGAATTTAGGCTGAGGTAGCGCATCTAGCCTCTTCTCACATGTCACCTATAGTAAGTATTCAATACAATACTTCTTTTTTATTGATACACAGTATCAACTGGAGACCACTTGGAGCATCTTTTTTTCGCTCACCCGTATTCAATTGAAATGTTAAAGGAACATCTGGATGTTCTCATATTTAACTGCGCCTATAAAATCAATTCTTTTACCATGCCTTTCCTTGATATCGTAGGCATTAAAAGCATGAAGTTAGTCTACAAAGTTGCCTTCTGATTTCTTTTTAATGAGAAAGAGCTAAGTTATAATTTTATTATAAAAGTTTTATATGAACTGTTCACTTTCATAGATCATCCACCGCGTTGTTTTATTACGGATAATGAGAATGCACTTCAAAATGCATTAACAACCTTCTTTCAAGAAGTGCCTCAACGGCTATATTAATAACATTTATCAAAAAATATAAAATTTAGAGTAAATAGCATGTGGCCTCTTAAGTTAGCTGTTGAGCAAGAGCAAAGATAACTTGTAGAATGCTGAGAGACATTCGAAAGAAAATTTCAGGACCTTCGCTTGGCCAAAATTAAGGATCTCTTTGATAAAAAATGGAACCAGCTCGGGATGGAATATCACCCTGTCGCTTCTTAAGTTACAAACTACATCAGGAATTATATTTTGCCACTACAGCTTGAGTGGGCTGACTGAAATTATCAGTATATGCCTTTATTCTGCCAGATCTCTATGTCTCCTTTAGAGGGGTCTCATCATAGATCAAAGTCTTTGCTCAATAATGGAAAGGGCCATCCTTTTAATATACTCTATTGCAAAACATAGGATAAAGTGTGAGCTCTCCTTTTGCATACATTCTATAGTTTAAAATTATTCCTTTCCTTTCCATTAGTTTTAGTTTTTCATAGTTGTCTACAACTTTGCTTTGGCGATCATATTAAAGTTTAGCGAAAATCTTCTATTTCTTGCTCTAAATAGCAAACGAGGAACACGAAGAGCGCTAATGCCGCTTTCCCACGTGATCTTACACAAAGGACTCGCCGAAAATCTGGAGCCATTTGAGAAAGCTCTAGCGCTGTCCATGTCAATTACATTATCGATAGGCTAGCTCTCTGTAAATCCCTGCTTAGATAGTGCCTCTATAGGGGATGGATGGATGGATAGATTATTTAAGTTATGTCATTGTCGACATGGCAAATAAAATTCAAATTTATAAAGATATATACTTACACAGACCCAAGCTACCAACCTACCAACCTACAGACCATCGCCCTCTGAGAGATTCCACCTATTTCAGCCAGGAGCTGATCACAGTCATAGAAGCCGTTTGAAGCTAGGTTGTGAAGAAAGACAAACGTTTTCCCAGGTGGTTCCCTCAACTGTTTTATTCTACTAAGATCACAATTTCTCAATTGTTAGACTATTGGTCAAATGGTGGAGCTGAAAATTTGTTGGGCACCAGATAATGTAGCATCATCACACAAAGGACATGTACGAAAGTTATGACCAACAGTATTGCAGATACCATAGCTTCTAGCCCTTGGAGGCTATATTGTATGCTGTTGTGTTTTTTCAGCGATCTCAGAAGCGGATGGGCTACAGCATATTGAGCTTCAGCATATTGAGCTTCAGCATATTGAGCTTCAGCATATTGAGCTTCAGCATATTGAGCTTCAGCATATTGAGCTTCAGCATATTGAGCTTCAGCATATTGAGCTTCAGCATATTGAGCTTCAGCATATTGAGCTTCAGCATATTGAGCTTCAGCATATTGAGCTTCAGCATATTGAGCTTCAGCATATTGAGCTTCAGCATATTGAGCTTCAGCATATTGAGCTTCAGCATATTGAGCTTCAGCATATTGAGCTTCAGCATATTGAGCTTCAGCATATTGAGCTTCAGCATATTGAGCTTCAGCATATTGAGCTTCAGCATATTGAGCTTCAGCATATTGAGCTTCAGCATATTGAGCTTCAGCATATTGAGCTTCAGCATATTGAGCTTCAGCATATTGAGCTTCAGCATATTGAGCTTCAGCATATTGAGCTTCAGCATATTGAGCTTCAGCATATTGAGCTTCAGCATATTGAGCTTCAGCATATTGAGCTTCAGCATATTGAGCTTCAGCATATTGAGCTTCAGCATATTGAGCTTCAGCATATTGAGCTTCAGCATATTGAGCTTCAGCATATTGAGCTTCAGCATATTGAGCTTCAGCATATTGAGCTTCAGCATATTGAGCTTCAGCATATTGAGCTTCAGCATATTGAGCTTCAGCATATTGAGCTTCAGCATATTGAGCTTCAGCATATTGAGCTTCAGCATATTGAGCTTCAGCATATTGAGCTTCAGCATATTGAGCTTCAGCATATTGAGCTTCAGCATATTGAGCTTCAGCATATTGAGCTTCAGCATATTGAGCTTCAGCATATTGAGCTTCAGCATATTGAGCTTCAGCATATTGAGCTTCAGCATATTGAGCTTCAGCATATTGAGCTTCAGCATATTGAGCTTCAGCATATTGAGCTTCAGCATATTGAGCTTCAGCATATTGAGCTTCAGCATATTGAGCTTCAGCATATTGAGCTTCAGCATATTGAGCTTCAGCATATTGAGCTTCAGCATATTGAGCTTCAGCATATTGAGCTTGTGGGCCTGCTACAAGTTTGCAATGTAAGCGGGATCTGTATCTCAAGATCTTGCCTAGTACCATTCACCAGGGGGCGTAGGGGTAACTGCTGTTGGCAGGGCAATTAATTTCCAAGTCGCTGTTCGATCTCCAGAAGTGCATTTCTTGTGTATAAAACCTCACCGAATTCGATTAGTGGCATAGAATCGTGCCGATTTAGCCACCAGTGCTTGTCGAAGTCATATATAGATAAAATGGATGATGGATGTCGGATCCGTCAGCATTCTTCCAAGCTGGTGGCTTTATGGTATGCTCATTGTTGAAGTATATATATTCGAATACTGTTCGTCACTAGGTACTAAACATTTGTGGTACCTTGTCCTCGCACGCTTCAGCAGATGTCGAGAGATGCTCTTCTTTACATCTCTCGAAAAAAAAGTTGATCATATTCTATCAGGTAGTACGTACGTTGAAAATGGTTAGTGTAACTGAGAGTACGCTCTTGATCATTACACGCCCTTTCAAGCAGCAAACACTCTTCCAGCATGTCATTAGTGGATATCTACAATCATTCTTTCAGCGCTGCATACGCGGTTTCGACGCTCGATGTGGTCACATGTCTAAAGTGCCTTGCATTACGAGTCTACGCAAGAAAAAATCTCTCCTTGTGACAAAGCCAAGTCGCCGAGGGGTAATAAGAGTACACTGTCATCGGATCATGTTTATGCAACTATTCTAGGTGCTCACCGTATGTTATAAAGGAGGCTGAGTTTGTTAGAGAGTACAAAAGCCCCATGAACTCCTGCCAAGCTTCTTCGGTAACAAATTACCCTCGCTACTTTGCAAATATTTTTTTGTATATATGCCATATGCATAATAGTAGTTTCGGGTTGGGAATACTGTAGATACGGCATTTATTATCGATACTCCGTAATCAGCGATGAGAACTAAATCTTCGGCATGGAAATTTTGAGCCTCAAAGCATTTTTCGAGTTCACGCATTGGCCAAGTATAGAAATCCTGCGTCTCTTGACGTATGAAACAGAAAAACATAGTGAATGTCTCTTTGGTTGCAGCGACGCCAATTCCGTGCAGTAAAGGAATTTAATACTGATTAGTCTTGTAGGTACTATCTAAAAGCAACACCCTATTCGATGAAAAACTTAACGATCTATGTAAATGTTAGATTATTTTGTCGACTTTATTGGTTACAAATTTTTGATAAATACACACCCGTTGCTTTGTCAAAAATGGCATGACTTAAATAAGGCGGCTGATATATGTGCGCCACCCCATAGCCTGTTAGTTATCTCCATATGTCCTAAAAGCGTAGGCGGTCAAGTAGGCTGAGAATTCGATTCCCTATTATAAGGGAGCGGATATTTGCGATCACGCTTTACCAAAATAAGCGAAAATAATCTTCCCTACCCGTTATAGGATTTATTCATTTGTTCGTTTTACTCTAATTCGCCTATTTTTTATCCCTACATTTTTTTGTAAACATAGAATGAGCTCGAAATCTCGAGACTCTGTCACGAATTCGCAGTAAATTGATACAGAGATTCATGCGCCATAAACTTCAACTAAAATAGTGGTACTTCAAGGAAATTATTAAATTAAATAAATAACTCAGACATTATTTACATGAATAAAGATCTTATTATTATTGTTTTCGCATGCAATCCGACGCCATCCAATGTCTGATGAGCATTAGT
This sequence comes from Oidium heveae, assembly GCA_003957845.1. Classification (NCBI taxonomy): domain Eukaryota; kingdom Fungi; phylum Ascomycota; class Leotiomycetes; order Helotiales; family Erysiphaceae; genus Oidium; species Oidium heveae. The sequence continues at coordinate 36,411 of QVIK01000196.1, forward strand.
ATGTAATAGATCCGAGTCATTTTACCACTTATTTTACTTTCTAGTACGCTTGGCTTCACCGTGCTCAATTTGGCTTTGTCTGGATCTCTTAGCACTAGCAGCAATTCTGCCATCGCTGGCATGAAAGTTGAGGAATAATCCTCCAGTAGTTTCAAGAGCCTGGTTTGAGAAGTGAGATACAACTACTGGCTGACCATATTACGTATATTCTGTCATATAAATTTACTCGGCTTATTCGAAACCCGAGGGGTTCCGCTGTGTTAAGTTTTCGAAAGCACGCTGGCGCTCTCCTTGACAGTCTCGTTGTCCTGTCAGCGATTGGTTCAAGAAGGAATGCATTGGTTGATCTTTAGTCCTAGTGATCCGATGGTTCTGTATGTCTAGTAATGGATCATATAGCGAAGCAGAGTAGTTGTTTGTACCTATATTATTTAGAAGTTCAGGCTCTGTAAAATGCCGAGACGGCTTTTGGAAGCGCCCATGAGGATGTATGTCTTCAAATTTAATAACACCCCTATTGCTTGTGTCAGCCATACTACTCTCAATCATGTGAGAGCATTGTAGACCTTGGGTCTTTGTAAACCTGCCTGTACAAGGCGGTAAATATGCCCCCTTTTTACGTGCCTTGATTACAAGTTCATACTGATATAAAATCCTTTTCAAGGCAAAGGGGGTTACCAAAGCTTGGATATCTCTAAAAATATTCTTTCCCAGATAAGATGAAAGTCGCGTTTTCGCTTTAACGAGCTCCAAAAAGGTAGTCTGATCGTTGGCGATTGCAAAGAGTTTTTGACTTCCTCACTACTGCACATAGGCCGCTAATAGAGCTTCCTAGCGAGGCTTTTAACGTGGCATGACCACCTTCACTGTGAGGAGAAGTGTGATTATCGAAATGTAGGTGCAAATCTGTCCAAGCCCTGCTTCATTTCCTCTTCTTGGGGACTTCGATTTGGAGGTAGATAAAGTCAAGATAATATATGCTTCAAACCTAATTATTCCGCAGAAGGAGATATATTTACCATTTATCTGTCAGATAAACAAGTTGAATGACGCGAAAGCTTTCATTAAAACTTCAGGGATAATCTAGTTACTATAGCAACGGTTAAGAAAAGTACAAAATCCCTGGAGATCTACATTCGGATTTATGACCAAATTAGGTAAAGCGCGAAGACTCAATCAATATGGTCTACAATATCAAAAGATTATCTCAAGCTTCTTTATCCTTGAAAAACTGTTTTGTGTTTGCAACTTTGTTCATATTTATGTGTCATCGACAGAGTAGATGTTCCGATTAAGAGAATAGGGCATCAAGATTATTAATTAATGCCTGCTATCGATCTGCCACAAAACATTTCGACGTAGCTATGGTGTAAACTTCAAGAAGTCGCTTTACAGGGTTTAACGCCCAGGCGTAGTCAGGTTTTTTTTCCCGCTTAAAAACGCCAAGGCAACCTGTAAAGTCATAAGGTTACCAAGTGAAGCGCAGATATTTAAGAGAGACATGTTGAATCTGTTTTTCTTGTAGGTGTAATAGAGTAGTAGTACTCGTGGGGCTTTTTTTAAGACGTTGATAGACTCAGGTTTTGCGAAAAAATTACGAGTAACGCGAGTGTGGTCTTCATACGTTACATTATCAAATTCGTGAAACCATTCGCCTCTTTCGAGCTCATCCTTCAGCTACTGTACGGCTGTCAAGCCTTCATGTTGGGCATTCCTATGTGCTTGGTTGAGAATATATGGATTTTTCTTGACAGCCATAACTCCATTCTTTTCAAGTTGCGCTTGTAGAGCAGATATTGGTACTTTGAGCGTTGACATATCTTGAATTCTCTCTTTTAGAGAGCTTGTCAAGGTTTTCAGGGCCGTACAACAGTGAACTAGATGGCTTGTAGCTTCAGAGGAGGGTGGATGATAGTGATATTAATGATATACAATTCCATGCCTGTAAGATGTGAGCAAAGCCACTCGGTACTCGAAGTCAAGATCACATACCATTTTTTGGTAATAAGAGATTTTATTTCTTCAATACGAAATAGACATCCAAATTTCAAGAGCTTGTTGTTTTTCGACTTTTTGATCTGTGAATATCCTCATTGATTCTCTTCTCATAAGTTCAATGTCAATCATAATCAAATGTAACACGTCTACCTCCATTTCTATTATGAAGATTAAGGCCTTGTATATTTCCAAGTACAATACCGTACCCTTTACCCTTGGAATGCTTAAGAAATGCGTTAGGGGCGTCATGTTGAGCATCATAACCTGCTGTCTGAAGCTGAAAAGGCTCCCCAGATTGGTTCTTTTCAGTTGAGGTAGGATTTTGTGGCATTTTCTGTGTTTAAGTTCTCGTTTTCCATTTTTTTCATTTTTGTTATTTTTCAAATTTTGATTGAGATTATGAATGTAGAAATGCGAAAGGTGGAGGATAGATTATTATAAGAGATGGAGATGATAATGGATATATAAATAACTATATTATGTGTATATATAGTTGATTACTTGATTATTATCCAAAAATCTCAGAATAGATTTTCAGAGTGGACAAGAAATTCTATGTACGAGACAGTAATCTGTGTCTTATGATTTGAAGTAAACAATAAGCAATGCGCTATCTGATAACTATTTATTTTGTGATTAGAATAGCAAAAGGCTTGATTGAATTAGAAATTCTCTTATTTTATGGGAATCGGTATTTGTACTACACCCTTCCTCTGTATAAAGTTGTGATTTTTGGAATCTGGAATACTTGAGAAAGCTGTAGCGCCATCCATGTTAGCTGCATTATTGACAGACGAGTTCCCTGAAAGCCCTTGCTTACTGACATTAAATGAGATGGATGGGGAGAATATTTAAGAGCGCTGATATATGCCACACCCCCCCTCCCCCCACATGTAGCGAAGTCTGAGTATCAAATTCGTCGGGCGGTGAACACAAATTTCATTACCAGTGAATATTGTACTTTCCAAAGTTATCCCTTCCGATTTATCAAGTTAGTTCTTCACATCTGCGATTTTTACAGTACGAGGGGATTATTTTTTGTACATTTATTGAGCTACATGCCATTTATTTTAAATCTATAATCGTTCTACATAATCTACCTTCTGCTGGAGGGCATAAACCGCTGATGGCTGTTTTAACTAAAAATTGAGAGGAATCACTGCTTAATTATTGAGTTTGGATCTTTTTATTTTTCTTATTGTATCAAGTTCTAGATTATTTAACCATGTAATTATAATATATGTAGACCCTTCCCACCTACAGGCCAAAAGTATTTATGTCTCAGGCAGGATGCTCATTCTTATGCGTACTTCACGGTACCTGTCTTTCAGTACTTCTCTCTAAGCCTTCATTTGAGCTTACACTATGAGGAACCATGAGCCCGTCATTATCTTCACACTCTAGAGATCTAGACGAAAGCCACTTATGTGTGTGAGAAGCATCCTTCTGCGATGTTTTCCAGCCCGGTGTAGCAGACCTAAATAAACCTTCGGTGTCTCTCTGGCCTTTTTAGCTTCCACATTTTTGTGGTGAACTAGATTTTGTTGATCGAAAGAATGAAAGTGGCTGACTTTACTCTTGTGGGCTTATTATTCACCCTCCAGTGGATAGCACATATTGAATCATGACAAAGACTTCTTTAACTACAGTTAAATTTTTTTGTACCTCTTTCTCCCTCCTCTTTCTCAATGTCATGGTCGTTATCATTATTATCAAAAGTGTAACTATGAGTGTTATTTTAAAAAAGTGAAGAGAGAAACTTAGCTCGGACTTGATAGAGATCTCTTCATCAATGTAATTTTCTCAACGAGAGACCAAAATTCACAAGGGATATCACATATATGTATTGGGTCTTGGACCTCTAGACATGTAAGTTTAATTGAGTAGAGTTCATATGAATGAACAGAAATCACAAGAGATCTAAGGGTGATCAATGAGGAGTTTTACATTTTTTATTAAATTGCTTAGAAGAGTTTTCATTGAAAACAAAACCACCGTATGGATACATTTATGTTGTATTTACAGGAGAGTAATGTTTGAGCCGGGGTTTGAGCCGGGGTTTGATAGAAGCAACATGATTTCATTTGAACGGATAGCTCTGATTAAAGCCAATCGTTAAGCGTTGCTAGAGTGATTGTGGAAAATGTTATCCATTTTTTACGGCATTAATTATCAGATAAAAAACGACCAGTAGAAAAGGGCGAGCAAAGGGGGTTGAGGGGGTGGGGTTCGTATATCCCGACTATTAAATTTGAAACCATTTATTATAAAGTGATGCTCAATATGTAGGGGCTTTAATTGTCATCTGACTCCGGAATTTTATGTCTGGATTAATGAACGGTGATTCTCTTCTATTGCTTGGATAGTTTTAGAAAGCCTATAAGTGTAATGTTAGGATATCCGATAATTCTAAAATCTGATTAGTTACTTTTTGATTGTGATGTTGGGCTTCAAAGTTAATGATGGAAATGTGATAGTTTTGATGAGTTTTTGCTGATTAATCATCACGTGGAAGGTTCAATTTGTATCCAAAAAAGTGACAAAGTGAAAATTCAATTCTAAGGTCCCCTACCATGTAATCATTGTGTCTCTATATGATTCACGGCTCTTTAAGAGCCAACGATGTTGAAATCTCGAAAGAAATCTCTAGATTGAATTCAGGATCGTTTCATGGCCATTGATGTTATTGAAATAGTGATATCTTAAGAATGAGAATGTTATTTAATCATGATAGAGTATATATGACTCATAATATGCACGTACTGAATCAATCATATAGATAAAGTATGTAATCTAAACATTCTTATGCAAAGTCACGTGACAATATGATAGTTATGGCATTTTATAGGATGTTTTACATCATTTAAGAATTGGAGATGTAAACTAAATATCCCCCTCACGTCCTAAGTCTCATCTGATATAGTGGCCTAGTTACCACTTGACGAAAATTAAGAAACGAACCAAACGAACAATGAATCAACGTTTTCAATCCCCACTCCCCAACACATGGTCAACTAGTCAGTTAATTCAGTTATTTGATATGATCTTTATTGCACTGGTGAGCCATCTGTCAGCCAACAGACTGGACCCTGTCAGAACCCTCAACACAGGCTATTTTTCACAAAGCAAATTTTTTTTGGTGGGTCTCTAAAGGAAAAGAGCTTTCATTTCATGTGATGAAATGGAGTATGGATTGGACTAGTATTTTATCGTAAGGTAACCCGTAGTACTGTGATGATAAAAGGAATGAATCCGGAGACATCCAGCAAGATACCCCTGAAAGTTAAGAGAGGTCGTTCGCCTGACTTTCTCTGCTAAAGTCCATGTTGCAGGACAGAGAAAGATCATGAATGATATAACGAAAATTGGACGTTGAATTTTTGACACCACAGATTAACATCTCTCCGAGGAAAGCTTGAGCGCAGCTATTTGATATCTTTTGAGCGGGGAGTTTGCTTAACGAGCGTATTCTTTATGGCTCTAGGATGGCACCTTAAAAAGTCATTTTTGGGAATAAGTTGACATATCTCAAACAGCATGACTCCGGCTACGTTTGCAAGAAATAACATCGAATCTTACCATTGGATGGGTGACTAATGTTGTTTTCAGCAGACCCGACACGCGCGAAGGATTAGAATGAGATTAAGCAGACTAGGAAATCGCAAACCGGTTAATATGGGTTCTGATATGCTTTGATGATTGGTTTACATCTATTTATAGCCAATCATTGTGGATTCAGTTAGTGGGTCCAGCCCTTGTCTTACCTAATTCGTAAATCAATGCGTCGAACTTCTAACCTATAATAAGATCTTTTACCCCAAATTAGCTCATTTTAGCCTCTGGTTCTGAAACTGCTAGCCTTTTACTCTCCCCTGGTCTTTTTTATTTATTTCTTTCTGAAAAACGAGCCCCCAGCGCTTAAATTGCCGAATATTAAGCATGATGAGCCATCTTTTACTAGTTTTACCTATGTTGGCTTAGTGTATTACTCCTGCTCGCTTCCACTAAGTCTCTAGATGTCACCCAAATGTCCTAACCTAGCCTATACACTCCTCTGGACTTGAACATCTACATTAACATACTCTTTTCCCATACATCTTCACAACCACCCTTCCTTTTGTCTCTATTTTCAAACCCCTTACTATCCAACTCAATAATCAAATTTGACTATTTGAAAAAGAAAAAGACAGGTCGGTGTGGGACGGACGTAGTCACAAGAACAGCCTCCGATTAAAACTACCTTTTGCAATTCTCACATTGTTGTTGCGACATTACTTCGTCTTTCAACTATTTTTCATCAAGTCTAACGGCATTTGGACCTTTCTCTAGCATATCTCTATAACGCTTCTTAGAAGGTGACTAACTTTTTCCTCACGATTAACAATTCTGGATAAACTGCTTGCCCCTTTTGACCATGAATCCATTATATTCTCTATGCGAATTGAATGTTTCAGGACTAATTTTCTATTTCCTCAGATAGATACGAAATTCTGCGTTTTCTCTACTTACAGCATTAAAAATTACTTTCTCCGGTATACCCAACAATTTTGCTGCGCATTTCTTGGATCAGTACAATTAATAACAGATTTTTCTTACACAAGATTCTTCAGCTTTTTCTTTTCAGAACTACTTCAAACAGTCTCTAATAAATTATTATCATACTCGTTGATCGAAAAAAAAGAACTATTTATAATACTTCTGATACACTCATCTATTGCCACAACAGAGTACATACTTTCGACGTTGCTACTTTCTGTATCTTTCATTCTTGCATAGACCTTCTACGTTAAAAATTTCGAGTATGAACGCAGGCGGTCTTGCTCAAATGGCGTCCTTCAACAATTTCACATCGGGATCTGAGTTTGGCGTACCTACATCAGGATTCACTTCTCGTCGAGGATCAACAATAAAAAGTCTTTCATTCGATCAATCAAAGATATCTGGCTTGCCAGAAAATTCCGTGCCTACTCCTCGTACATCACGATCCCATTTGCTTGCAGGCCTACGTACTGCTCCAAAAAGCTCTAGAAGTCCAGGCCCCTTGACAGCTCCACCCTACCTGCTTCAAAATAATCCTGGTAATACTCTAAGATATTCCACCGATAATATGAATCAATGTGATCCTATGAATTCTTATAACCACTTAGACCAACAGAATATTTGCAATGGCCAACTCTATACAATGTCTGAGGATATACTAGCGCCACCTGAAATCCAAATCGATGAATCTAATTGTGATCAGATGGATGTTAATTACTATGCACAATTGGTTGCAACCAATCGGTATTTAGCGGAACAACAGCAGCGTCTCCAACAGCAATTACTTAATGTTCAAGCTGCTGCCCAACAGTTTCATGGAATGAATTTAGGTATACAGCAGTGCTCAACTCCTCCAATCACCCCTCAGAGCTTGTACCAGCAGCAATTGAAATATAACCAACAAACTGCTTCTAACCCTGCTGGAAACTTGCTACCAATGTATCCTTTATATAATACGTTAACTGGGAAACCCACTTATGTTCAATTAAATCAGCAAACAGGTCATTTTGAAAACCTACTGAGTGGACAAAATTTTGCAAACTACAACTCTACCCAAAGAGCTACTCTCCCTACACGTACCCCAACATCTAATTTATCACCTGAGACTATTACAATATCACGCAGTGCAAGTCCCCCAGAAAAACCTCGGTCACCTGCTTATGACCACACCCCTCTACCTCCTCCATCTGCGGGTGCCTTTCGTCGTGGCCACCGTAAAGTTCCTTCTTCACTAGCTGTTTATTCGGAAAATAGTTCGTATCTTGATGTTGCTAAGTCTTCCGTCACACCTAAACTGACAGGTGTCTCATCCATGACTTCGTCAGGCTTTGGTCCTGGACAAGCTCGAATCGGTGAGCATCCTATTCGACAACCACATGGGCCTCCATCTATAGATATACTACTCGCAAAACCAACATCAAAATACGAAGGTGCGAAGAACTTTGCTACGCGAACACGCCGTAGTGCAGTTGATAATCTCGTTCGTGCTGGAATTGAACGTCGAAGAGCACCTGGAAGTGCAGGCTCTGGTAGCATTTCACCAGCCTCTGATGCTGGTGAATTCACATTCTCCGTGACGGATAATGATTCTGATAGTGGACGAAGTGGTGGAGGAAGCCTGTCGAGCAGACCCACCATAGGGAGTCCTCGCACTTCTATTCATGGCGCTATTGGATCAAATCGACCATCTGTTAATTGTAAATTTATTTAATTATGCAAGTGTTATTTTTTAAGATTTGTTTTCATAAACTCTATAATCACTATTTTACATGTTGACAAACAGAGTACGGATCAGGTATTGCTCGGTAAAGAAAACGTTTTATCATGAACCATTTTTGGGCAGTTGGAAGCCACGTGAATCCATTATGATTGGCTTATATGGCGTGGCGCAGTAAATATTTGTGGCTTATACATGTAATACCAATTTTCAAAACGCTCCTAGCTAAGATGCTAATGGCTTTACAACAATTGGCTTTTTGAAGTAATTTTTTCCTTAGTTACAACAGTGTTATTTAGATACTTATCTATCGATTAGTAAGTAATAATATGATTTTTTCGTAATGAGGCTCGATTTAATTTACATACATTCGCTTTCCTCCTAGACTAATTAGCGTCTAATTCTAAAGTGCCCCTTAAGCACAGAGTTTGGATTCAATTCAATATTAATATTAAATTTTAGATCGATTTAAGTGAAATAGCTCTTATGTATATCCATGAGAAATCTACTGCAGTGTAGAAAGTAACATTGCAGAGGCCTTTTTCTTAACGAAACTTACATTGAATAAATTAAATTAATTCACTACATCGTGTTAAGTTTTAAAAAACAATTAATTACAATATACTATCGCTGGATACTTTCTAGGAGCCCAAGTGTAAGAAATGTTCTATCGATTAATAAGTCGCTTGATTTCTTCTACTAGTGTGTGGTTGCTCAAGCTACTAAAAAAGAGCCTCTCGATAAATTTCGTTTTTCCACGAGCTTTCTGTTCGTCAGAAATCTCTAGTGCATGCAACATTATCTATATGAAATCTAAATAATAATAAGTCCCAGGAGTTTCCTCCTGAAGAGAGACTTATTGATGATCATCGTCGTGATACTCCTGAGAATCCTTAGAACCGTCAGAATTCGAACCGCAATATTTACTTAATTCATTAGACTCGTAAACATCGTTGGTAGACGCAGGGCCATTCAAAGCCACGAAATGTGGACGAAGGATTAGCGGTTGCCTAACCCAGAAGGGGCATGATCGTTGGCGGCGAACCCCTTCCGAAGTTGCCTCATCTTGTATAATATACTTGTGGAGATTTTTTTTCGGAGGGTAGTATTATATGATTTTAGTCTGGTCTTGTGATCGAGTGGTAATGCGCCCATCTCGCACAGTATATCCGATGGTGTTATTAGTTTCTGTTATTCATCAATAGAATTATATCTTTTTTAAAGCCGTATATTTATCAAGTTGCTTTCCTGAAGATCCATCATTTTAAAAATTATAGACGGAAATTTTTGAGAGGTAAGTAAATTCGAGATGTTAAGTAAATATAGCGGGATGGTATAAGCAATGATGTGGTAGTTGAAGTTTCTAGCTCACGGTAAGTTCATTGCTCGACGAGTGCAGAGTAGCTTATAGAAGATCTTATATTCACATCCCGCTTATATGGTCTACAGAAGGGGTTCATTCGGAGCCTCTCAACTCCATTGATTTACTTAATTCCACTAGATAGATTATTAACAGTTAAAGGCACAGGTTGCTAAGTCCTAATCGGTACTTGCAGCCCATCACAGTGTTTACTCAGTCGTATCCCTTGGGTAATTGTAGCATTGATATTATGTAGCATGAATTACGTTAAATAATAACCTACATTTACACATTGCATAACTGCTCTTTGTTTAGTAATCCCGGTAATTTCTTGCCCCTGCTTCTCTATCTAAATGCTGATTCTGACACGAAAACTATATATGAAACCCGGAATTCCTCAAAAAATTGAGCAATATGCTTGCAAACAAGAAACAGGTTGAGCAGATAACACAAACACTCAACTGTCCATTTTATAGAATCCACAAATTACATAAGTAGACTGACGACTCATATCATGATGTTTAAATTGTTTCCATTGCTATTTGAAAGCTTTTCATCAACTGACAACCGCATTTCTTCAAGTACTAGCATGGATTTCATTATATTCATTCGGAAGCATTTTTACATCTTCGTTTATCTTGCCCTTCCGGTTGATCATTAGTACAATTTCGTTTGGGTCTTTGAAAGGTTTCAACATGTTCAAATAGAGAAGGATCTTCCCTGGTTGAACTTTCCGAAGCGGACAATTTTGGGCCATCTCAAGTTCGTACCACACATAGCTCTCCGATAGTAACTGCACTATCAGTGACCAAGTTTGTCATAGCATCTCTCAGCTGTACCCGCTGATGAGGTTTCATCTCTTCATACCGACGTGGAGTATCTGAATAGATATCTATGCCCGTTTTATCGTTCTCTGCTTATGTAGTTTGCGCGATAGGTAGACGTAATCACTAGTGGCAGTGAAAATCTGTGACAACTAACCAGTTATTCTTAGGTATTAAAAATTCTAGGCAATGTTAAAAAGGCAGGCCCATCGTTGACACAAAAACACAGCAGTAAGTACCATTTACCTGGATAGTTTGTTCCGGCCGAAGTACAAGTGCGTGCTAGTCAAGCACCTTAAGCAACACAGATTTCGAGGTTTGCCTAACCACTGCTGACCAAAATGGAGCAGATAAGCGTATCAATTGATGTATTCGCTCAAGTTGAATTTGTCTTCTTTTTTCAAGGCTTTGACTCTCTATAGCAAGAAATTATTTTTTATAAACGTCATAAAGGTCAGCCGTGGATACCGAAATTCATCTTTTTTGGAATGCATGGCTTCCTCCTATCCGTGCCATCACTGTATGATCAAAATGAGGAATTTCTTTGGTGCTTATAGCTAATTAACCAGGTTTGATTGAGATACTGAGCTACAACAAGAGGTATTTTTCCTTGCATTACTGCCAGGCGTTCATCGTACTCTACTTGGGTGACAGAATAGCCAAGTGAATTCCACATTTTTAAGAAAGCCCCATGGGATTAAGTGGTAGTAAAGTGCTGCTTGATTGTGGCTTAAATATTTTTATTTATGTGCCAAAGACAGATCATGATAGATGCACTTGAAAATGCATTCTCCATAAAGTGTATCAAGGCAAGCTCCCGATCAACAACCACTACTAAATTCGAAGGGTCAAAAAGGGGGTGAAAACAATCTGAAAACTGTAATAGATCCCAGTAGTACTTTTCTTCGTTTTCTTCAGAAAGAAAACAGAAAGAAAGTGACACAGTCTAATTGGTAGGAGTTAAGCCAACTACGTGAAGAAGCGGCATTTTGTATTTATTTATCTTGTAGGGTGAATCCATAATTAATATAGCGTTGGATATAAAGCTCTATGTAAACAATATCGTAGCCCTAGGTGCGATAAAAAGGGAAAGAATTTTTTCATCTCCACCTTTTCAGGCTCGATGGAAAACTTTGTAAGTTTCTAATAGATCAAGAATTGCTTCAATTGGAAGTCGACCGTTTAGGGCGGATTCTCTAGCACATTTCTTGGCGTTTTGAATATCTTTTCTTAAAACAATAGAATCCGGATTCTCACGTCGCAGTATCGAGAGTATAAACCGAGGAGGTGCCCCAGCAGTTCTCATAGTCGTAACTGTCTGCTCCTGCTATGGGTCTAGCTTACGATGACTTGAGTATACCGCGTAATTTGTCACTGAGTCGTGACCATAATGCTCGGAATTTGTAACCTCAAAAACCCACAAATTACTGCCAGTTAGTGTATCAAACTCTTTTCTGACAAATGATTTCCAGTTGCAGTTAGTTTTAATGATTTAAAAGTTTCGCATAACTCCTGATCGATTTTTTGGCGATCCACAGTGGACGCATTTAATCCAAAATCTTGTAGTAATAGACCTTGACAATCCAAATAACAAGATCGATTTAAGGCTGATTGAAAAGATGGAGGTAATCATACATGATCTTCCGCTAGTGTGACTAAACAATCATCGTAGTCTTTAGGACAGAAACCTCTTCGGGATTGTAAGAGCGAGCCCATAGTTTCCATTGAACGTGGCTATATTAAAAGACAAATAAGTATGCTCAGAGCCTGAAAAAGCTACATGCCCGACACCACGCACACATTTCACTGGTACATTTATGATACAGAGTTTGAGACGATCATAATGTGCCGTTGAAATGGTGACTGGAAATTTTCAAAGCTAGATTTCGTTCCTCTACTCTGGATGTCTCAACGGGCCATTGCCACCGAAGACAACATTTCTGAACTCACATTGGCAGGAACCGAATTATGTTTTCCGATAAATAGGTATGCTAAAGATACCCCAGTCCCATCAAGTTCTGCGAGGACAGCGTACAGATCCATGCCTTTGTTATCAGTTTCAAAGGTTGCGTCGATCGTAACTTCTTTTGTCGTTTTTGAGAGAGCATCAATTGAGGCCTAAACATAAATTCCCAAGGCACGAACATAAGCCAGGGGAAATTATTTGTTAATGTAGCTGTCGCCAAGCTCTTCGAGCAGTTGTTTTGCGGATAAGAGCTCATCATGGCGTCTCCAATACTTTTTGTTTGTCTGTTTCCACTGGTAATATACCTGGTGCTGCTCTACATCCTCAGCACGGGCAAGCTCAGATGTCTGAAGATTTTAATAAATCTCAGGTGGCGTTTGTGAGGAAACTCGGGAATTGACAAAGTTTAGGATCTCCACTATTATGCGGATATCCTTGTATAGTGTATGGCTTCTGTACCATAGCTTGATAGCAAGCGTCTGATCATTGTGAGATGGCTTTATACTAAGCTTACAATCGGATTCAAATCGAATCATCTGCACTGCATCCTGCTGTTTACTTTTTTTCTTTCTGAGGAGTTACTGTTCATAGAGGCTTCCTGAAAGCAGTAGAAACTGTATAACGAACAATGAGAAGAGTTGAAGCCAGATTGCCTGAATCAAAAGCCACAACTTTGCTATTTGATTTTAACGAGCTGGTTGATCGCCTTAATAAAGGGTGGTCGATCTGGGACTCCATTCTCATTAATTTCAATCATTGATCTAATTACGACGGGTAGCTGGTCTTGGCCAAAAAGATACTTATTATCGAGCACATCTTTTTGGAGCTATTAAAAAGCATAATTTGGTCTTTTTAAAAAAATGCGGATGGTCCGAGCTTCCCCCATCAAAATCTGGGATTTTGCCCATCGTTATTCGTTTACCACCACCGCAATAAGCATTAAAAATGTTTAGAAAATAGATTTTCGTGGTCGTTTTAATGTAAGATTATATATATATAATTTTTGAAAATATTGGTTGACCTCGATTTTCGAGTGAAAAAAGCTGTGATTGGTGGAGTCATCTTCAATCTTGCTTAGTGACAGCGCAAACCCATGCCATCTTGGGGGGCAATGACCATTGGACGAGAATCTCACTAGCTGACAGTTATCGAACGCCATTGGGTTATGGGTGGATCTCCAAAATAAGCTTGAATCGCTTGAGATTATCGCCCACACCAAAATCCCTCATTTCCAAAATTCCTAACTTAAATAATACCTATTACTCACGCCACCGAAAAGCATCACTGAACTATCAACTTTGAACAAGAATTACTTTCACATACGGAATCTCGAAACTAATGCATTCCCACCTGACATTACTATGGGTTTGATATTGTTTTCCATGGACAGAAGCCCTTTCTCTTCGTGGAAGAAATTATTCAATTACCTAGAAAAACAGTTGGAAATAACATTGTTTCGATATCCTGTATGTTGAGATGGTACAGTGTACTGGAGTAGAGATATACCCACAGTCCAACTCATTCTTCTTCTTCCGGTAGTTCAATGGAGCTAAAATCTTTTGTGTGAAAAATTAGTATAAAATCGACCACTAAATTGAAAATTACAATTAACTTCGCAACACACAGCCAAGTATTTTTACTACTCGATACTCTACATCTAATATTAACACAGAAATTCCAATACTTTCACTAAAAAAGGTTCAACAAAACTAAATAAACCAAAAGGAAGACGATAAATTACGAATATTTTAGTCAATTTCTATTTCAAATGCTCGACATTACAAGGCTCGACTTCAAACTACGTTCCTGCAACTTCATTTTCTTAATGGCCAACAAAATATAGGTGCTATCTCAATAAAAAGGAATCGCATCCAAGAAAAATAGCCAAAATTGAACAGAGTTTAACGTCTCAAAGTTAAAATAACCCTATCCACAATAGTATTTTCACAAAATATTTTTGTCACGGAAACAGAGATGCTCGATTACCTTCAAAAGTATTCAACAGATCCAAATAAGTTTGTTCAATCTACATAGATATCAGACATCGCCCGTTCTTGCGGAAAATATTTTCAGCTTATGGATCAAGATCCAAATTATTAGTACTAAATCTATTATAGTTCCAATAACACAGGTAGGTATAATATCGTTAAATAGAACTAAGTTACATTCACACTAGTACTATCTAAAATCTTTAATTTGATGTTCTATATCAATTTCAGTATAGATACGTCAAGTAGAAAAAAAGATGGGTCAGCACATGAAATATTTATTGATAGGTTTATCGAGACGCCATTCTATTTATGATTCCACTACAGTATATGATGAGAACAATTAAACCTTGGAAACATGAGAATACAGAGGAAAAAATTCATATTTATTCCAGCACTACTTAATATAAAAATGATTTCTAACTCAATTCAAGACATGCCTATATAGGTATGAATCTAAAAACTGTCATTTCAGAGAATACATTCGGCGACAAAAGATGCAGTTTGGAAGAATCCCAAGGCATCAAAATAAAAAATCCTTTAATCGTTAATTGTCTCCCAGCTATAATAGGAGATAATTATTTCATAATTTATGCTACTTACCAATATATTAAACCAATCAGGTCGAAACTGCTTATTCAGCCATGAAAATGGGGCAACGCTTAGATTATTTCAATAAGACATAATTTGGAAAAATGTTCAATAATTGGAGAAAATGCGTAGTACAATAAACAACATGCAACATCAAAAGAAAAATTCTTCACTAAACAAGAAGTCTTTCATATCGAATTGAAAATTTGGAAGTCGAAAGATTATAATATATAAGAATGACATTGATGAAAGAGAACATCGTCCATCGATTACAAAATATCCTGATTCTGGATTTATTATTTTATCAATTACAGACCTCGAAGTTCTACTAACTATACAATAATTGGCGCAAAAGGCAAAGGAAATACAAACAAATATATTAAAATCTCATCATTGGAAGGTATTGACAAAGTGTATTGACAAAATGTATCGTTCATTATAATTGCAATCGACCGACTGTAATGCAACCATAGTGTTTTCCATTCTGGGTTTTGCTAAGATGTAAAAATAAACTTAAATTTGTCAAAAAATTACTATAAATTCTATGAATGTACAAAAATTTTTCTCTCAATTCAAAAGTTCAAGTAACAATTGATGTACTTCAGGTCCATTAATTACCCATCCCAAAAGTAACTCTGCCACAGGGTATGAGAAAATTCACTTTTATGTAAGATATTACATTTTCTTTTTCGAGGTCGACATATACATAAAATTTAAACTACACGCTCCTGAGCAAAGATCGTGAAAGTCTCATGAAAGGATCATTATTATCTGAAGAAGTGTACCACCCTCTCAAGCATGAAACATTAATATCACATGATATAATATGCCTTTCTATAGAGAAAATAACGACATTATAAACAGAAGCTTTGATCCTTTGAGCAAAATTCAAAAACCTCACAGTCACTTCCGATGTAAAAAAATAAAAATCTACTTACATCTGAAAGAATAAAGGATTCAACAAATATCAACTACTAAAATTCTGAGTTTAGGTACTCGGCCAAATATAATATTTTATTGTAATATTTTATTAGATATAAAAAGTTCGAATACGGAGATCGCAATAAAAGAAATTAGGTATTTAAATACTTAATTATTAGAGTATTAGTCTACAAATCTATGTAAATCAATCAAAAATCTCATCACTGTCCATAAAGTAGCCACAACATGAGAATGAAAATCAATAGCCTGTTCTGTGTTATATCACTCCGTTAACTCATAGTTACAACGATAATTTCACAACTTAAGGCTTCTCAACCATTGAAGTGCGAAATACTTTAAGCTTCATATATTGGTAGGCACTCCGTATATAAAATTAAAGGGAACGACTATATCCAAGGCCATTAATAACACCATAATTTGAAGCCCTAGAAATAGCTCAAGATTGAAGAGAATCACACATAGTTTCAAACAACTGTCGATATATGTGAATTATATTATTTATTCTAAGAAACTGTAGAACACACTTTCCTCTCATATCTCATATCTACTTTCTATTTGACCAAGTAGAGGTCGGATATGATGACAGATTCCCCTCCCCCATCCACCCAGCACCAACCACAGTACGTAGAACCCTCGCAACAGGATGAACAAGAGATACTTGAAGCAAGGATGAAGTATTCATCTGATTATGAAATGAGAAATTCGAGACTTGAACCAGGACTTCAAGAGCATCCAAACGTCGTCAACAAACAAACCAGCACCTTTACAACAGCAGGCTTCACAGCGTATAATTACCAGACCCCTCCGCAATTTTCACAAAATAGTCTCCCTATGGAAGATATTCATAAAATGCTGCAAGAATTATACAAGGCTGTGTCAGAAAAAGTGGTTATGGAGAATGCGGCAATGTTCGCCGCGTTAAAGGCAGAGAGTTTGAGTGTAAAGAAAGAACTCGAAGACCTGAGAAAAGAGGTTCAAAGCACGTATTTGAGCAAGAATATTCCATGTGGAATTGATAAAGAGCAACGTGGCCAACAATGCGGATTATCTTCAACTCCAATAAACACTCCAACTCCTGAGCCCTAGAATCCAGCCAACTTACTCCCAAAGAAACCAGTCGACCTATTAACCCCGCATTCTAGAATTATAGCACCTACTATGGCTTCAGTAGCCGCAAAAAAACGTAACAAAAACGAACAAGCCCAAAGAATGGACCACTGTGCTGGGAAAAGGATCAAAAAAGGGCTTAAAAAATAGTAGCATATTCCCTGATCCAATGAGGAATGCTGAAGAGCCAAAACGTAGAGTGATTTTCCGAAGAAAGGTAGGTGCATCGACTCCACCTTCCAATATCGCGCAAGATATCCACCACGCAATAAACATGAAATTGCTGAGCATGAAAGTTCCGGCACACCTTAGACTGGCGAGACTTCGATATAATGACCGAGGAAATTTGACTGGACTTACCACAGCTCAGACCACAGCTGTCTTAATGATACCCAGTCTTGAGGAATTGTGCCTTCAAATTGCCCTGAGATTTGACCCAGATAATACAGAGATATCAGCGAATCAACAATGGGTTTATCTGAAGGCCCATGCTGTTGACTTATATAGATACTACAAGCCATCAGGGTCGGACTAGATAAAAGAAGCTCACGCGGGTCCATCAGCCGTAGAGCTTCCACTTACACCGCGGTGAATTGCAGGTCTAAAGCGCATGGATTATATCGTATTAGCTGGCACAAAACGACATTCATCGATTTATTTTACGGTAAAAACAGACATAGAAGCCGATCGACTACTGAAGCAGGGACTGCACTTTGGTGGCAAGTGCCACAAGGTAGAGAGGTATCGCAGAGTTGGACCCGACACATTATGTCCGACATGTTGTCACTGGGGCCACACTACCTATGAGTGTCCAACCCCAGACAAAGTAAAATGTGCTATTTGCGCGGGACCTCATCTGACATTAGAGCATGTATGCCCGATTGAGGGATGCAAGTTAGAAAAAGGAAAAAAATTGCAATAAACATGGTAGTTACAAATGCGCAAATTGCGGTGGAAACCACATGGCAACTTTAACCCGCTGCCCAGACTACAGGCAAGCAGTAACCATAGCTCGACATAGTCGGGATGAATGGAGAGAACAAGAAAAGTCACATGAACTGAGGCAGTCTTCTCCAGAAACAGAGGCAGACCTGGATAGCGTGTGCAGTTTTGAATTCGAAGAGATTAAAGGAGAAAGAATAGAAGAAGACATTGATGGAACCGTTGATCTAGAGATGGAGGTAGAGGTTGAGGAAACAACACAAGGTAAGACATTTAAAGATAATGGTGGTAAAGATACACATTCCGATCTATGAGGATATTACAACTAAATTGCCAGCGCAACTACGCTGTATGTCAACCTACCTTTCAGGTCGGAATTGACATATGAGCGGAGATCTTGTGCCTACAAGAGCCATACCTTGGTGAGAAAGGTATGGTACACCCTGCATATGAATTTAGGTTTAGTAACATTGGTGGGCTCCGGCAGCAACGATTTGCTGTGGGAGCGAGAAAGGGTTTGGGTGGAAGAATGGTCGTTGAGACTCGCTCTGACCTGATCGAACATCCTTACATCCAAGTTATGAACATTTGGGAGCTTGATTCTCAAAGAAAGAAAAAGAGAAAGACAAGAATTGTGGATGTTTACGACAATTGGGTTGGGGAAGGGCAAATTTAGCATGGAGTTAGCAATGAGCGAAGGAGAGCTATTGAGGATGTTGATTGGAATAAGATTATCGAGAACAGGACAATCTTAAAGGGGGATTTCAATGCTCACAGTTCGTACTGGAACCCAGCCTGTCGGCACAGACAGCGAGCTGAAAAGCTAGAAAAAATTATCAACCAATTCAACTTATTAGATAACAATGACATGACTGTGGCTACACGACCGAAACAGACACCAGGGTACTCCATTATTGATCTAACTTTGACGACTTCTGATCTCGGTCTGCTACCATCATGGATAATAAACCCTGATTATTCTACGCCATCAGACCACGAACTTGTATCGTTTGATATTGAAAATTTAGACAACAAGATAGGATCTATGGGCCCTATCTCTGAAGTTACAGGATGGGCAATTAAAGAAATAACTGAAGATCAAGAGAGGGCAGCAAAGATATTGTGGAACCAACTATCGGGACAGCGCCTGCTAGTAAACGAATAAAGTAATTATTTGGACTTAGATGGTGAAGCTCAATGGATCTCAGACACGTTCACAACTGTTCTAGGTCAACATTTCAGAAAGCTCCGAGTGTGTGCTAGATCTAAGAGATGGTGGTCCCAGGACATTAGTGAATCAAGATCTAAATTCAAAGCTATAAGAAGACAGTTTCAGAGACAACCCATCCCAATAGAAGTGTACAAGGAGGAACAGAATGCGTACTATCGCAAGATAAGAAAAGCCCGAAATCAATGCTTTGAAAATTGGATTCAAAGTGAGGAGGAAACACATGAACCTACATGTCAAAACTAGCTCCCAGAGAATACCCGACTATGCCGTCAGATACGCAATGAAGAAAATGAGCGGTGCTGGAAGGCTCTTCAATATACAAAGGAATAGACGGTAAATGTGACTCCTGCACTTCGCGGTCAAGATGGAGCGATAGCGGTCACTGTTGAGGGAAAGGAAGAAATGGTGCGAGCCATGAACTTCCCAGCACCTCCTATGGACGAGAGACCATTGCCTGAAAAGGCTCCAGGCTCTGCTTATACCAAAGTGTGTAAGAACAGAGTATACAATGCTCTATTCCATCAATCCGCTAAGAAAACACCAGGGCCGGATCGTCTCAATTTTGGAGCTCTCCGTCTCCTCTGGAAATGGGATCTAGACCGCATTGCTGCTTTGGTACAACAGTGTATACGCCAGGGATACCACCCTTACGCATGGCGAACAGCTAAAGGAATTCTACTGCGTAAACTAAATAAGATAGATTACTCACAAGTTAAATCTTACCGAGTTATCAGTCTGTTGAACTGTCTTGGCAAACTAGTCGAAAAAGTAGTTGCAGAATTACTATCAGAGTGGTGCGAAACGAGTGGCGTATTACACCAAGGCCAGATGGGGAGTCGGAGGCAAAGATCTTGCGTTGATGCAGTTGCAAGAGTGATGAGCAATATCGAAGAGACTTGGAAACGAGGCAATATTGCTGCTCTACTATTAATGGATGTCAAAGGAGCCTTTGATCATGTAAGCCGTAACCAACTGTTAGGCCAAATGATTCACATGAAGGCTGATGGCAACTTAATTTCATGGGTAGAGTCTTTTCTAAGTGATAGACGAGTGCAACTAGTAATAGATGGACACCAGTGTGATGAGATGAAAGTGGACAGTGGAATTCCACAAGGATCGCCTGTCTCACCAATTCTTTTCGCAATCTATCTGAGTGGAGTCTTTAGTAATGTTGATACAAAGTTAGAGGGTGCCAAGCTACATCATTCGCTGACAACTGTGGTTTTTTAGTGGAGGCTAATACCACCTCGGAATTAGTAACAAAATTACAGAATACTGGACACACAGCAATAGATTGGGCAACGGAAAATTTTCTTCAATTTGATCATGGTAAAACCGAAGCAATTGCATTCACAAGGCGACGCAAGGTCCTACCTCAAGTGCGAAATACCAGCATTCAGATTGGAGAGCGCTCTCTAAGTTTCAACATTGAGGCAACCTGGTGGCTCGGATTTTAGTTAGACTCTGCCTAAAGTTTCAAAACACATAAGGAAGTTTATATACAGAAAGCCCGAAAGGCAGAAGCACGCCTACGATCCATTGTATCATCTAAGGCACTTTCGCCGGGATTGGTTTGACGAATTCAAATAGCAGCAGTATAGTCAGTGGCCATGTATGGGGCTGGATTATGGTGGCGTGATCAGAAGACATGGGAACAAGACTTACAGAAACTGGTCAATTGTCAGAGCCGCTCTATGACAGGTACATTCCAAACAGCCCCAGTAGGAGTTGTTAAAGAAGCAGGATTAAAACCAGTAGTCTCACTCCTGAACAACAGACAGAGGCGCTATACCCTGAAAATCCTATCACTACCGATAGACAATACCACACGCAATATCCTGCCGGAAACGTTTCGAGATGGAGATATTCATGCTCAACTAGGGGAGCAAGAACAGTCCAACTGGGATTGGATGATGGGCAACAATGCCAAAACCTTGGGTCAACGGCTTGCTAACTCAATGACAAAAGGCACGGACCTCGAATCTCTTCTTGGTATTGGAACTACCGAGAGAATACCGGAAAACAAATTCCCAGACAAAACTTTAGTTCTTTCAAGTTCTGCAGACGCGAAACATAAAGCTATGGAACACGAAGATTGCCCGGACGAATTGTCCTTCTGAACTGATGGCTTAAATTGGAGAACAATAGAACAGGCATGGCTGTCGCCTGGAAAACTAACGATGGTAATTGGCAAACACGGAAGATATTTCTAGGTAAGAACAAAGAGGTATTTGACGCTGAATTATATGGTATTGATCAGGCCCTGAAACTGGCATTTCTAGCTGGAAAATCTCGGGGACGATAGTCTTGTCAAGCAATAAGAGATAGACTCGAACGGCTAAAAAATATATTTATTTGGTCAGACTCTAAATCAGCTATAAATCGCATACAAAATCTACAGCCTGGACCGGGACAATGGTTAGCCCGTCGAATATATGAAAGCCCCATAAAACTACAGGAGCATGGCATTGTGGTAGAAGTTCACTGGATCCCAGGACATGTCAGAATCGAAGGTAATGAAAGAGCTGATGAGGCGGCGAAATGGGCTGCCCGGAATGGACAACACTGTCAGGAAAATTTTATTTCCCTGGCCCATATGTCCAGGTCTATTACCGAACGGAAGTGGAAAGAATGCCGTATATTGTTTAAAAAAGAACACGAACGTCGCCCGATAGAAAGTAGACGATCTTATAAGTTACTGCACACGAATAATAGTCTAGATTAAACTGCTTCCCACTCTCGAAGGTCGTTAGCAAGTCAATATTTTCAATTAAAGTCTAATCATGCATTCACTGGAGCTTATTTATATCGAATAAAGAAAATAGAAAGAGATAAATGCACGCACTGCTCTGGGGCATTCTCTCAGACAGTACGTCATTTAATGTTTGAGTGCCGAAAGTGGCGACGCGAAAGAAATAAGATGTGGGCCCAGATAGCGGCCAGTGGTAGCCGACTACGTAAAGGGCATTCCTCACCGAAAGATCTATTTGCCGATACAAAAGCTACCCGAGCTATCTTTAAGTTCTTACAAGACACAGAGATTGGATATACTGCAAACTGGAGAGAGAAAATCAGACTAGAGCAGGAAAGACGAGAAAACCTAGCATTAGAGAGTCTAGACACGAATACCGAAATTGAAGATATCGAGACATAGCATGGTAATGTTAAAGGAACTGTTCATATGTTAGCTAACATATCATCTCCGTCTATTGCACTTGTTTTTATTTTTTGTTTTTTGTTTTCTTTGTTATTATTATTATTATTATTATTATTATTATTATTATTATTATTATTATTATTATTATTATTATTATTATTATTATTATTATTATTATTGTTGTTGTTAGTTCTGACAACCCAAAAATGCTCACTGATTCAGGTCGAAGAAGGAGCGAGACAAGGATGCGTTAAGCGCAATTAGAGATTGCCCAATTGGAATTAGCTATATCACAAGGCGCTTGGAAGTAACTATAAATGTTGTTGCTTTTTTTTCTTTTGTATTTAGTGGCATATCCTAGATAGGATTAGATCTCTTAATGATTAAAAAATATATATAAGTCCAAGTACCTACTATCCGTCCTACCCTATGTCGGCCAACGTGCATTAGTTTTTTTACTAGCCTAATTTGAACTACGCTCTCCACATTTAAAGAATATTTTAGAATCCAAAGGGGGTGGTTATATAGATTCAGCTGCTGAACTTCCCTGGTAATACGTTATCTCCATCCATCAACGTTTTACCCAATTAGGAATAGACCCATGTGACTTCCCAATTCGAACTTGAAAATCTGAGCTGAATCTCGTCCTGCCACCTCGCCGTTCAGCGCCTTAGATTTCAAGAACAATAACACATAATTTAACAATCCTAACATTAAATTGAAACCATCCAATACAAACTAACCAGCTATTTTTTCAATGATTGCTACTTCCTTATTCTCAATATCCTATCGTTTTTTATGTTATCAACATGCTAAAATTTTAGATTACTTTATTTTTAAATGTGAGTCTTTGTTAAATTTATTTTTCTCAACTGTCATATTCAACTTACCGAATCTCTCAACTAAAAAACATGACTGACTTTTAAAAGTTCTTACCAGAAATGAATTGACTTATCCTGAATAGGCATTCAAAAAATTAAAAGGAAATCTTCTGCAAGTTGATAGCTAGTTCTAATAATAATATTTTACATAAATTTAAATAGAAATTTGAAAAGGTTTATTGCAATTCTTACTTATCTAAACGTGACGTGACAGTTCGAATATCTTCCCCTCTCTCTCTCTACATAGAAAAAATATTTTTCAATTTTTGAAAAATACATCTAAGTGCCAGTGAATGAAACGCTCCTGGAGCCAGTTCAGAATCAAATAGGAAAGTAACATGCGTTGATTCCCAACTGGGTAAAGCGCTGGCCGACGAGGGGTCAAGACGAGATTCAGCTCAGATTTTCAAGTTCGAATTGGGAAGTCACATGAGTTGATTCCAAACTGGGTAAAGCGTTAATGAATTTGATATTTTATAAAATTACCCTCTGAAATTTATATAGCATGTTTTTGTGGATTTCTATTGGTTTGATGATCTAAGACAAACTAATCAAAATAATGGAACTAAAATGCACGTTGGCCGACATAGGGTAGGACGGATGGTAGGTACTTGGACTTATATATATATATATTGGCATTGTGAACAATCGAAGGTCGCGATAATTAGCCTCGCACCGGCTTGCGAATAAAAAATTAATTTCATCAATCATTGCCACACCATTGAACACCACAATATATGCTTCCACCACACCACTAGGCTTCTCGGCGTCCAAGGAGCGGACCAAATACTAGTATTTATTTATTCATCTAGCTTAAAGTCCTATGCAAAAGAACGTCCCTTAAAGCGTAGATAAAGACTAACACGCACGTGACATCCTACGTATAATGCGCTGAATCGTCTAATTACAAATACGTTGCACACTCCATCGACAGAAAACCACATGCACGTGATACTAAGAGTTAAAAAGTTGTCAAGATAATAACAAAAAAAGCACAACTACACGCTAATGTTGAAGAATATTCTATTGCAAAAATTCCCTTTATATCTATCTCTTGAAACTAGGGTTAAAGTCTACTAAAACGCCAGCGGAAATAATTATCCCAATACAAAAAGTATGGCTGTGTGTCATCTCGAGATAAAAAATTTATTGAAACAACTAAAAAAATATGAATCCAATTTCTAGAAGACTGAGTATCTAATTTTCAGATCTTTTGAGGCAAAATAGAGGCAAAGAGTGTAAAGTATAGAACCAAATAAATATTCTTAAAACTATATCTCGTTCTCTTTTAGTATTTGTTTCGATGCTTCCAAGCTCTAAAAATTCCGTCCTAGAGGATACGCATTGACACCATATCTATGGTCGCTTCGTCAAGGAACAAGATGTGATCCCAAACATATATTCAGTACCAACACAAGAACTTTGGTTTCACCGAGATAGTAATGGGACTGAGTCCTCGTTCTTTTATTATCTTTGGGTTTAATATGGATCGCCTTTTAAGCATGCTAATAAAATAGCTAGAGACTAAAATTAAGCCAGACTTGCTGAATAGCTTCGATCTCAGTCCTATCCTTGTCATATCCAAAAAATGTTGGATTAAAATTAGCTACTTTAATGGATTAAAAAAACTGCTCAAGTACGTCTGTTTTCATACTGGCAACGGTAGAAATTGGCGCATAATCAATAGTATTCACTGCTACAAGGAGGTAGCCAAATGGCAAAGCTGTTTCGTCAAGCTTGGAAAGTACTGCGTACAAGTGCATGCCTATAAGAAAGAAGTACATTAGAGTCAAATGGCTTTTACAATTGACCCTTTCCATCTGATATCAGTCCTGCTTGTTTTTTTCTGTCGATTTCAGCCATTGAGCACTGTCTTGAAAGAAATAGTAATAATAAGTAATATTTGGTTCTTTTTGAACATGCGATGGACGGAATTTGTAACCCACTTCCTCATGAACTAATTTAATAAATAGTCCGATGGCATGGCTGAGCGGGTTTGATTGAGAATGTTGCCGCTAGTTGTCTCAAATGGTGCCCCAGCTTTCGTCGAGTGCTCAGATTGTCGTAGAGATGACATGTCGAGTGTATGTCACCATCGCGTATTGTCGAGAGTCAGTTCGATAATGTCGTGGCCAAGGTGGAGTCGAAATCGAGGCCGAGTTATTGCCCAGTCCCTCATGCCATGCTGGATGTTACGGGCTAGGCCCAATTTGTAATTGACTGGGAGTTGGTCTCCCAGACATCACGTGATACAGCTTGCTACGTGAGATAAAGGACAAGGGCAAGTTCAATCAAGAGTAAGACCAGATCACTCATGACATGTGTCTCCCAAATTGGACAGACCTGTTCGAAGATGCTGGATCACTCAGATAAGTGATCCCGATTAGGAATACCAACCTCAGACGGGAATCACCAACCGTTTTCCTTTATTGTACATAGTTGTATAGTTTCTTTCCTGTGTAATACCATAGATAAATATAGATTATTTTTTGGCATAACTTTCGTGCTTGTCCGAATTCGCACTTGCATTTCACAACGGATAGAAGGTTGGTTAAGTGAGACTATGACGCCAATTTTTCTGAATTTGATGAATAATGGACATTAATAGACTAATGTATCGGAAGGTGTGGAGTAGTTTGAGTATATGAGATAGGCCACGAGCTGGGAGTCTAAGGAAAAAGATCGAAAGGAAAGAAAAGGTTGTAATAGTTTTTGTGGGTTTGTTTTGTAGAGAAACACATTAGAACCTCAGTACCTCTGCGAGTCGTACTAATGGTAAAGTTCATTTTTCTTTCGAGGTATTGTTGTGAGGCCGTGAAATCTCTACAGTCAAGGTTTTCAACTTAAAATCTGACACACTTCTTCTGACCAATGACCGAGTCTGAAATTGACTTTTCATCTGTTTTAACGACTGAATCTTGGCTCTGAAAGAGTATTGCACTCTCAGGTTCTTAGAGAGCACCACGTACAGGTGTTCAGTCTCACCCTCCTAGCACATAGTAGAAGTAATATGTGTTCAACTTTAGATACCCACTTTTGCTTAGATAGTATTGACAAATTTGCTCAAGAACTTCAATCTTCTATTCTAATTCATTATGCCGTATTATACCCACTAATTCCTGCCCAAAATGCTCATAGATATAACAGGTTTTGAGCCCGGGCTCTTCTAACATACTAAAACATCATGGCATATTTTGGGAAAGAACCAGATACTTGTCATCTTAGGTGGTAATGAGTCATTTAGCAGATAGGACTCATGTTTCCAAGCTTGATTCGCCATTAGACAATTATTAGGTCACGTATATCATGACATTAAAAAAATTGACCTAATTTTTTCAGGTCATAGAAGCCGATGAAGAAAGATGAGGAGTTAACTGAAGATTGGAACAGGAGATGGAAAGACTGACGTCGTCATGTTGTCTCAGAATGGAAGCTAGAGGAGGTAAAAGAAAAAGATATCGTCTTGAAGCGATCAGACAACAAGATAAGACCGCAAAATCATAATAGAATGACGGCAAAAGAATTATATGATAGTGTATCATGAATATGTGAAGATTCGTCTACAGCTCTTTTTATTGCCACACTTTAAGAATTCTTTAAGACGACGTATCACGAGTCCGATCAGCCACCTGCCGACCACTTTCGCTTAAATTATGCAGCTAAGCTAATTTGTAAGTGATCATCCGTGAGTTGTGATAGAAATAGAATTCAAATGGTGCAATATTATCAACTTAAAAAATATCAATTGTCCCCGATTTTATAAACGGATTATAAGCATTCAAGGTTAACCCAAAAAAGTTCGACCCATCTACCACCTACCGACCAGCACTAAGCTTCATTGAGAATCGGGGCCTTGATTAAGCAACTCGGAATAGGGACATTCTGTTTTGAAGGAAATTATCAGGGTTTGTTATGAAAATATTGTAACACGGCAATTCTGCGTAACTGAACAGGGTTGTCAGATAGTGAATTACCGGGTTGCCGAGTAACGGACGATGTGGAAGTAAACAATCCTGTTAGATGTTAATTTGCAATTTATTTATTAGGAGTTGAAGGATTGAAATTAAGATACCCAGCACTATTAGATTGTTGTCATTGTTGTCATTGTTTAGGCTCATGTTCACGCGGATTGATTCTTGTAAACATAGGCTCACGCACAGGATAAGTAGCTATGGATCTTCCTGTGTGAAATAGATAAGACACTTTTCCTTTTAGTTGTTAAATAATATTCATAAATTATATCTGTCACTTCAGCGTGACTCTTTTATATGATCATTACACCCTAGAGGGTTACTTTTTTAACGGGGTTGTTATTTATCATATAAATTTTATTCCCTTATTCGCATCATTTCTAACCTCACTCTTATTCTTTGTAGCTGAAAAATCAATCAAAGCTTTAAGTGCTTTATTCTCAATACACATTTGATTATATTGTCATGTTCTATTGTTTAGAATATCCAAGGCCTTTAAAGTACGCTGTCCTAGTACGAAGTCTGATCTTCACAAGCCTCTTTGGCATTTAAATTTTCGATATATTTGCTGTAATCTTCTTGTTTATAGATGTTATTTCAGGATCAAAGATTTATCGGGGTCGTTTAGGTGTTCCCAGTCGATGTATAGTTTTTCGAATGAATTTATTTGAAGTATTTTTTCTCAATTCCATAGCTTAAGACCTGGAGCATCCCATTCAGCTCGAATATGAGAGACTTTAAGACGAGAAATTCTTGCATCATGATTGCAAGATAAAAATTTACCTGTCTTTAATGGTGCACTGTAGCTTATAAAAGCAGGTTTGTTCAGGATTTCATAACATAGAGACTTAAGAGACAAGGCACAATTTAAATCTATGTGCTGAAGAGTATGGTGTGTATGTGCGTATCGTGGATAATATGCACCTGATTTTGCTCGCATTCCATTTGTAAGTCAACGTTAACATGACTACTATGCCCATCAAGAAAGTAGTAAGGCTTCAGAGGGAAGTAGGCCGTTGAGTTTTACCGTCTCCATTTGAAACGTTAGTTCTAAATATCTCGATCAAGCATTCTGACTTGTTATTGCCGTAACACTGTGAGAATCTGTCTAGAGTCCAATTTAGCAGCAGAAAGATCGTAAATCTGCTGTTTCACTTCCTCATTTCGTCGCCTCATAACAGGATTTGAAAGAGCTGAATCTGATGGTTTATGGTTGTGATTTTCTGCTGAAATAGTAAGTTTGCAGCCACCAATATTACGGCAAACGTTTGCTCGCCAAGGACAGTCAGTTTTTCGAGAAGCCGAGGCGGGATTTGTAACCATGAACTTGGATCTTCCATGCCTATCGTAGGCAATTATACATACCACGGAATTTTTCGATATCCAAAAAATTTCTTGGAAAATCAAATCAAGAAAGCTAGAAAAGGATTCGAAAGGATCGCGAGATGTCGAAGTAGAGGTAAAAATGCAGTATTGGAGCCTTGCAATGATGAATTTGGTACATCATTGGGTTAGCCCTGTGCTCGTAGAGTTCGGGATATCTTGCTCGAAGGTAAATCTCTGTGTGTGAGCGATTTTCATCGCCTCTGGTATATTGAGAATAACGCAGTAGATACCTCTAGTCATATACCGCTACTCCTAGAACATCGAACAGCTCTCACCCGAAAAAGTAATGGTAGATTGAAAAAAAAGGGACAGGTAAGTGTGGAAATCTACGGGATGTATTGCATGCCGAAAAGGTATTGAAGAGAAGAACCTTAGGCATATCGCAGAATACAGAGGTCTTTCAAGACTCTGTTGAATTTCTCGAACAAGCGGAAACCTCAAGGCATATGGAAAAATTATAACCTTCAATTGCTCGAAGTTCCTTATCGAACTTAAGTTGTCTACCTCTTAACAATGATCGTTTAGCGTGAGTTTCATCTTATCCTCCTACTAAGTCACTTGAAAGTCCTGAGTATGAATTACCTTAATTTTCCTATCGAGTTAGAAATTCTAGCTTATACTCCCCCTATTCCCAGCATTATCCAATCTATCTTTTAACCTAACTTTTCCCAAGAAATAAACTATTTATAGTTTCGATGGAAATCCTAAAATTTTAGCTGTTTTTAATATTATAGATATGTCGTACAAATAGTAATTGATAAATAATACTTCACGCATTCCTGGAAATTTTTAATTTCTATCTTGCATTATTTTAAACCATTAAAAGAATAAATTGCACTCAAATCCAATAGGACTATAAACTCATTGTAAATCTGATCTGTTTCTGTCGTGACTTTACGATTTGAAAAGGAAGTTAAAGGTTTAGTAATCTCAAAAACCAACTCGGCTGTAAAACTGTATTAGTGCATCCAAGCGGTCACCCTGTCCAGGAATAGTTAAAGTTTTATCCTCTATTGATAATTAAGTATCATACTCTTTACTCATATTTGTTGCATAAAAATTTGGTACACTCTGGTGTGGCTGAGACTACGTGGGTGGGCTATGCACGCCTTTGAAAATTTACATTAAGCAGTGACCAGTGAAGGCTCGAAGTCAAAGGTGTGCTGGTCCTGAAGAATATCGGTAGAGAAGGAAGAGGTATACTATCGGCACATTTTGATCCGAGTTTTGTGGGGCTTTTCAAGCTCACTTTGTCAAGGGGAGGTAAATAAACAAACAATATTCAGTGTCTAAACTAATGATGCCATGGGAAGAATTTTTCTCATTATAAATAAATATACTATCTAGGTACCTGATGGATAGCTCCGCACCAACTATTATCGAACTGAAGGCCGAGTTTTTGCGCAAACAAATCTACATTCTTTCAGAACCGCTTCGACCAACGGCAGAATTCTATGCCTCAAGAAGATTTAGGGAATCATCGCTGGAAAAAAAATCTATTGAGAAAGTTCTACATCAACTTAACAAGCGATTAAAGCGTCACAATAACCTGGCGTATGGTCGAAGAGCACAACGCCATGTAGCTGAGCAAGTTGACCTATTATCTAGGGATATACCCTCACAGAATCAGTTTGGGAACGTTTTTAAGGAGGCTTGGGCAGAAATCGGCACAGATTACTGTGCCTCGGATGTTATCGAAAAATTACCCGATGAATGGTCCCAAGACATCGACGATAACCAGTTGGCAAATAAAGAAAGAGAACAAGAGCAAGATATGGGGAGAGAGCGAGGAAGTGAGATCGAAGCCGAGCTAGATAATATTGAAAAATATGAGACTCTCAATCAACGCTATACCGAATTACGACATAATCTTGTAGAGTTGAATACACGACGATATGTCGTAAAGGAACGACTTGAGAAGCTGAATTCCATTCGAGATATTCTGAAATTTTTCGAATTCCCGATGGAGATCCAAAAAAATCTAGTTACGCGCGGTGGTGAACTAGAACAAGAACTAGAGCGTATGTGTAGATTGATGCTTCGTGTTGAGAGAGGAATGACCACTGGCAATCTGCTCCACTCGAGAATTGAGACAGACGTAGAGCATGGTGATCAGATCGACTTGAATGAATATGAAGAAAGTAAAGTTCTCAGCCTCATAACATGAAATAAAAGACTACTTCCTTATGTTTATCTTCAATCAACCATAAACTCTATTAACAAAGTCCTCATCTTTTCATAAAGATTCCTGACATCAAAGTCCTCATGATACTTGGAATAGTGAATGGCTAAATTAATTAATTGTTGACTTAATAGATACTAGTTAAGATCATGAACTCAAAAGACGCAATTGATATGATTAATAATGGCTCTCATTTCTGTCCGGCCTGTTTGAACAAATTTGTTGTCATTAAAGTCAAATCTGTATAGCCTATGGGACACAGCGAGCATGAAAATCGCTAGTTTGGAAAAGAATTTAAGGTTCGTACAATTATGCAAATTACTATGCACAAACTTAGTCAGATCTTTAAGAGATATAATTTGACGTCATTTTTACGTGATAAATTTTCGAAATCAGGATGTTGGAAATGACTTGACTGATGAAGAAGAATATTAATACAGTAGAAGAATATTCTCGGGAACGCCAAAGAGTACTTATATAGCAAAGTTGTAAACTTAAACAGGTAGGAAAGAACTGAGTACGAACGGTCAAAATAATGTTAGAAGCGTCTCAAACAGTCTTAGTATCCTTTGCATAGAACACTGCCTGTAATGTAAGGAAGGACAAATATATACTGGGTGGCATGGATAAGCCACTAAATCCCCAAATTACAAGGGATAACCAAGATGTATTCACCTATCATTGCGAAATAGGCTAGTGATTAACTTCTCCGCCCTTCAAAAGTATTAGATTTGTATAGTTATCTCCCTAACGACAACGACATTTAAAATGTTTATTGCCACAAATCTGAGCATCCGCAACGCTTAAGGCCAAGAAGAATCATATCCAATCCCATCAAATTAAAATATGCTCTAGTATATCACTAAGGGATCTCCAATTTCTTCAACCATCAGATCTCGCCGGCCAAATCTCTCGAGAAACCATCGGGTCCGCAGGATCTCCGAACCGCCATCATTTTGGCTTCGGACAGTCATGGTCCAAGTGTCTTTTTGACATTTCAGGGGTAGCCATAGCTAGTCAGCTGAACTAGCGCCCTACGCCACAATGTAATCCTATCAAATCTCTTATTTGTGATTTTTGTAGCCTATGGCCACGGTAGAAATTGTTGGTGGAGCCGCTAGTAGGGGTATTAGTGAGATGATCATATCCAAATAAAGAATGGTCTGCTATCAATTGGAGTTTATCCCCCGTACTTATGAAATTTCTTGGCAAAAGATGTATGGAAACTTCATCCGACAGAGAAATTGTAGGTGGGTCATTTCTTCTAATTTAAGCCTAATTCATACATGATCTGCTGCATAAAAGTTTATGCAATCATACCATCAAAAATGTACAACTTGAAGACTGGAGGCAAGATTTAAACAATGATTTAAAAAAGGGAATCGGTATTTGTACTACACTTTTTCGGTAGCTATACTACACCCCCCCCCTGAACTTAATTTTGATTGGTGGAGCCTGACATATTTGAGAATGCTCTAGCGCTGTTTATGTCAGCTACATTATCGACAGGCCAGCTCCCTGTAAACCCTCGCTTAGTGGCTCTAAAAGTGATG
>QVIK01000197.1:0-73016 GCA_003957845.1 Oidium heveae
TATCATAATGCAAAAGATTTAGGAGAGATTGTGATGAATACAATGGGTAATGTAAACAGTATGTTTACATACACATCATGGTAAGTGATCTAGTTAAGTAATGGATTTATTGTAATATCTTTCAGAATGAGTTATCAAAAGAGATTCGATAACCATTTGGTCTATTCCCCCAACCCGACCCTGAATGGGTGTAACAAAAAATAATTATTACCCTGCAGCTCGGTCTTAAACTAGGATAAGGCTGGCTAGGATAATCCAGATCTTCACAAGGTGGATTTCTGCTCTAAAATCACCCCTTGTATGAACGATTATTTTACAACTTTCTTTTTTTCATATCCGGAAGTCTTGCCAGACATGGATTGTTAAGAGGACCGACAAGTCAAAGTGGGATTTTTGACGCATGAAAATCTTTCAGCTTTCAAAAAACCCGACAACTAACGCAGTCTTCTCAGGTCCACATATGTAGTTTGACAGGAGAATCCAAACTGCTCCATAATACTTGCCACTGGCATTCCCAAATGCAAAGTAGTTTGGATTTTCACTAGGTCCACTTTCGTATTTACAAGTCTACGACTTGCCATTAATTAATTATTGACAGGCGAAGTCTGTAGTAGAAGTACGATCATAGAAACGTAATTCACCCATGAGATATTTTCATCACATTACTAGATTACCCGAGGTCTCTATGAGGTTTGTGCAAACGCGTCAGTGGGTTTATTTTATTTTGAAAAAAAAAATTATTACATGCTTTATCATCGCCTCGGTCATTTTTTCCTAATTCACTGCACTCTGATTTCAACACACATTCTCCTCACTAGCGCCAGTGGAAATCCAGATCTAAGAGGCTCGAATAATCCTTGAAATTAAAGCTCTTCGTACATCCAAAAATGGGAAATTATAAATGTCGTATTTTCAGGATATTCATGCATAACACTAAAGCCTTATTTGGAATCGCTCCCGTCTCAGCCCTATACCTATTCAACATAAAATATTTGGCAAAGGTTGCCTGGCCAACATAAGCAACAATTTGTTTTGCTAATAATGCCAGTGCTTGTGTACAACTCCACGGCATATTATAATTTTAGACAATTTATAGACTCACAGCTATTAAACATTTATCTCTTGTCTAGTCTTATTATTTTCAACTTAGAAACGTAGGCAAATTATCTTAAGATAATGATGTAAGTTTATAGAGCAATTCTTAATATTAGCCGCAGGCAGGTATTGAAGCAGCATATATCAAGAGGTTTGAACTCCAGATCCCAAAGAAATTAATTCTTTATGAACTGATTGGAAACTTGTTCTTGAACAAGCGGATATTTTAGTTAATTTATTTTTCAATTTGAAAAGTATGGAGGCCAATAACCCCAACATTAATACGACTTTCCCTAATGTATCTAATAGTTACGAAGATGCACTTCCTAACGAGCAAGAAGCCTGTCTTCACTGATAGTCATATTTTACAAATCAATACTGAATCCGGCACCAATCATGATCTCCATGATTTATTGAAAGAAGGTTTAGCTGATAATTTGTACTTTGAAGGCTATGATACTGCACTTCGGGGTCCTTACAACTATAGATATGCTCTAATTGCTATACCTGTTAAAATTATTATAATTTTTAAATAGCAGTGGGTAGGAACAGTGTCTGTTAGGACAGTTGATCACGTGATATTGCACTCGGAAGAATTCTCGAAGCAAAACGGTTAACTTGCTATTATAGCGTGGTGGTACATCTTAGAGTATTTATACCTCTAAGTTCCCTTAGTTATCTATGACTAATATGGTATATCTCAGACCTGATCAGGCTTAGATCACCTTAGTTCCCTACTAGTATTTACTAGGATTGTACGTCTCAAGGGATGCTAGTTCAGCCTTGAGTTCCCACTCTTAGCGTGCTAGGATAGTAGATTTCAGAGGCTGGTAGAGTTATCCTCTAAGTTCCTATCCTTGATTAATTACGTCAAAATGTAACACTAAAATTTCAACAATTCCTAGAGTTGAAATACGCTCTAAATCTTCAGAAGCCTTTGAGGCAATCATGAAACTCATTGAATAGGGGAGTTTCGCCCGGGTTAAATCCGGTGGTACCAAAAGAGATTAGGACGGCATTGAGACCTATGACCCTTAAAAATACCTAAAAGGCTCAAGTTGTAATCATCTAGTCAAGCTAATGTGAGAAATACTTGTACGTTACGACAAGATTACACGTTCCTTCTTTGTATACCCAGAGAGGTTGTTTGAAAGTGGTGATAGTTGGTCTGTAGATATTATTATTGCCGAACATAATCATGA
Organism: Oidium heveae; assembly: GCA_003957845.1. NCBI lineage: Eukaryota > Fungi > Ascomycota > Leotiomycetes > Helotiales > Erysiphaceae > Oidium > Oidium heveae. The sequence goes on from QVIK01000197.1 coordinate 2,298, forward strand.
GGCTATAGATAATATTGCTGCCTGTCCATCTGCAAGACGTCCCACTGAGGCAGAAGTTGAAACTGGTCATAAATTGAGCAGTATCGGGGCAAGACCTCGCATGGTAATAGGGGCTCTAAAGCAGCAAAACTCGAGTAACTTATCAACTCGTCAGGACATTTATATTATTAAATAGTTCAAAAAAAGAGAGTTGCTTGATGATAGATCAGAGATAGAGGCATTGCTAGACATATTACTCATGCAGGATATTCAGCATGCTTACAAACGTGACCAAGATGGAAATTTCACTTGTCTTTTCATCAATCCAAAAAGATCTGAAACTATTATGAAAAATCTTTCGGCCAATAAGTTGTTTCTTATAGATAGTACCTATAAAACTAATCAGTGTAAAATGCCTTTACCGCACGGAACAGGTGTAACTGCAACCAACGAGACATTCTCAACTTTTTCTGTTTCATGGGTCAAGAAATACAGGAATTTTACACTTGGAAAATGTATGAGACCGAAAATTGATATGTGACGACAATAATAGGGTGGTATTCTCTTTTGATGTATGATTTTCTTTCATTATCATACATTATTAGTTGCCATGTCAACAATGATATGAATTAAATAGTTCATCACTTTTAGAGGCACTAAGCAGGGGCTTACAGGGAGCTGGCCTGTCGATAATGTAGTTGACATAAACAGCTCTGGAGCATTCTCAAATTTCTCAAGCTCCACCAATCACAATTAAGTTCAGGGGGGGGGGGTAAAATTACCGAAAAAGTGTAGTACAAATACCGATTCCCTAATTTTACATGTTGTGGTGGTTTATATATATCTTTAAGTACTGTGGTAGTGGGGAAGTGATCGGGGTGATGATAAAGCACGTTATTTAAAAATATATATGTGAGGTTAATAGATACTAGAAAGTCGATAATAGTACAACATATTAAATAGATTAATCGTTATTCAACGAGGTGTCTTGTGCTTCTAAAATATACCTAGTATGTCGTGGAAACTCTAAGACTGTTCGTTATCTCTTCAGATTCTACGGTTATCATGCTTCTAAATACATTTAATCATAGCTTATCCTTTAGCTCTAGAACCCATGTGCGATCTTCATTGCAAAGACAATGAGTTCTATCGAACCTCCCGTTATTATATATGATCCCACATCACCTAATCCCAATGACCCCTACCAATCACCGATAATTTCTACAGATCGTACTCCTTCACCTCGAACTATCAATCCAAAGTTTCTTGACTTGGACGACCCAGGCCCCAACGCTCAAATTTTACAGCACCCTCTATCATACGAAGACCTCCCTTCATCTGGTCCACAGCAAGTAGCACTGAAGTCCAGCAAGGAAGCGGCCGACCAGAGAGCCACCGAAGTAGAAACCCTATTTGGGCCAATTTCTGGATTACTTGACCAGCACTACTCCTCAAACCCTAATATGCCAGCCCGTCAATCCCGAGCATTCAAGAGATTCTATGATGAAATTGTTGAAGTTGCCTCGAAAAATTTTTGAGTCGTATATACGGGGTGCACCAGCGTCCAGTCCGCGCACTAAAAGTCCTTCTGTAAACCCAACCACACACGATGTTAGACAAAAATCAACTCCGATTCAAAGCTATGCAAACGTTGTGAAGCGTAACACTCACCCAACACCCACCACTGGGAAAAATATTACCCGAATCCCCTCTCAACATCAAACATCAAAACAGCAAACTGACGATAGACTGTTCCTTCGTCTCCCCAAGGACAGTCCTCTTCGTGCACATTCTGGGTACGCTTTACAAACCATCCTTAAATCTAAGCTAGGCTCTGATGGAGACCTAATTTCAAATATCCTACCTATTAAGACTGGCTTCGCCATCTGCCCAAGCGAAGGCAATACCGACGCTCTTGAAGAAAAAATATTATCAGCAAATTTTTTCGGAGATGCTAGGATTGAAAAGGCGTCCCCCTGGACTTCATATCGTATCTCTAATGTTCCACGCTCTTACGGTGCAATTAATGAAGATCTAAAACACTGCCTTCTACCTGTCACCACAGATGCCTTACAAACGGCAGTCACTGCTGCAGCTGGTACCTCACCAATCAGCGTAATACCGACACGCAACAACGAAATAAGCCCAGAATCATTTTCCACTTCATGAACAGTCCGTTTCTCTGAACCCCATAATCGTTTTCCTTGTATCTTTTATCTTTTTGGTTGTATAACAAACACACGTGTACTTCCCCAACGATCAACTATAGCACAATGCTCTCGGTCCTGGCTATGGCACAATTCCCGGATTTGCGCCTCCCCTCAATGCTGCCGTTTCTGTGGCTCCATACAGCACACAGAACAAAATCATGCCAACCTTTGCTCGGCTCCAGCTGGGCATGTGTGTCCACCTACATGTATCCATTGCCATGGCCCACACCCTGCAGACCATGAAAAATGCGAGCTCCGTCCTCCAACAAATAAGCCAAAAACTAAGTCAAACATAGCTTCTATTCGACAAATTTGCGCTGGGGCACGCTTACGAGCACAAGCGGAGTCTGGATGCTATAAATCTAGCAATACAACTACATCTCAACTAGAACCTAATGAACCACTTATTAACTCCAAACAAATTTCCTGTTATAAAGTTCCACCCTCAACCAACAAAATAGTCCAAACTAAATCCACTACCAAGAAGATAATTAATAGCTCTTCTAATCCCTTTAAGATTCTAGATAATCAGAAAGGTCCGAACGATTCACGAATGGAATGTTCATGAGATCTAATAACAATACGAAAAAATTAACCAGGCCAATTACGATCCTTTCCCTAAACGTGGGGCGTGGCGCATCAGCCCACAAAATCGCACTAAACCAAGCTCATCAGCTACTTGTTGATATAATCTTAGTACAAGAACCCTATATATTTCGTGATCTTTGTAGACGGATTACTAAACACCATCCCTCGTATAGTACCTTTTCCCCTATCGATGATTGGACAATAAATCGCCCGCGAGTTATTTCATACGTTCGCAAAGGTTTCGGCCTTCGGGCCGAACAAGTTCACTCTAGTTCTAACGATAACATAATTCTAAAACTACAGTCAGCAAGGGGAAAATTTCTTAGAATTTTCAATATATATATAATGCTCCATACAATACATGCGGCCAGAGTACCATCCAATTGCTCTACACACTCCCTCAAACCTACTTTGACGGAAACCGTCTTTAACAAGGTGATTTTAATCTACACCATACATGCTGGCAACCTTCTTGGCGGCGAAGCCCTACTCCAGGAGCAGATACTTTTATTGAGTGGCTTGATGACAAACTTTTCTCCCTTATTTCTCCTTTGGATAAAGCCACACATAATCGAGGAAACGTACTCGACCTTGCCCTAAGCTCGGGCCCACTTCAGGAAATATCAAAATGCGTCGTTGCATCTCACCTAGATGCGACATCAGATCACTTGCCACTTCTAACTACTATTGGCTGGGAGAGATATCCGGAAGAAAAACAGAAATTACGACCAGACACGATAGATAATTTATTATTCCAGAATTTACTCTCCACTGTATGCAAAGGTATTACCCCTCTCCCTACGTCTCCAACTGCCGAGTCTCTAGACAAGCTAGCTGAAGACTTGACGGAAAACATCCGCACTGCATAAATTGGAGCCACACGTCACTCTTTTGTGCACAGTAAAGGTAATCTCTGGTGGAATGAGTCTTGTAAGACTGCCCGACGAGAATTCAAAGAAAAAGTAAGGTCAAACCTCAGCGTAGAAGAACAAAAAAGAGCGAGAATAGAATACCGTAGAGTAATCAGAAAGGCCAAAGAACTCTTCTATCGATCGAATATAGAGAAGGCAAGCACTGCAAAAGATGTTTTTCAGATGGCAAAATGGCATAAATCAAGAGGGACATATTGTTCTTTTCCCCTCCGAGATCCAAGAAATCCAGATCACCCTCCAACAATGAAATTGGCAGGAAAAAGGGACATTCTTCTCAACAACCTTCTCGTGAACGTGGCCGAAGTTAGTGATATCCCAATGGAGGCTCCAACAGTCCCCTTGCGCTCTCTTCCATTCCCCCCACTCTCTGGCGAAGAAATTGAAACTTCTATATTTAGAGCTGGAAATACAGCAATCAGATCTGACGAGATTCCAAGCTCAATAATCAGGTTTGCATGGCCTGTTATTGAACCTTATGTCCAGACACTTTTTAGGGGCTGTCATACTATCGAATATAATCCTAAATTTTTCCGACATTCTATCCTTGTCATGTTACAAAAGCTAAATAAATCCGATCTATCATCACCCAGATCTTATAGACCTATCGCACTTCTATCAGTCATGGGAAAGGGACTAGAACGTCTCCTGGCCAAGCGACTTGCATGGACTTCGATACGCTATAAATTATTGGCAAATTAACAATTCGGTGCTCTTCCCTGCAGATCGGCAGTAGACCTCACATCCTGCCTCACTCACGACATTGAGCGAGCGTCGAACGAGGGAAAAACAGCAATTATGCTCACGCTAGATATCTAAGGGGCTTTTGAAACTGTGCTACCAGGACGACTGATCAAAAGATTACGGAGACAAGGTTGGCCTGAAAACCTCATTAGATAGGTCAATTCTTTCACTACAGGTCGAACAGTCCAGATCCGTCTCGATGCAGGCATTGGTCCATCGCAAGATGTAACATCTAGCCTACCCCAGGGCTCCCCTATATCTCCTATTCTTTTCATGATATATATCTCACCATTGTTTAGAATGGGCAATCAAAACATTAAATTTGGTTACGCTAATGATGTCGCCATCCTAGCAACTAATAGTACATTATCTGATAACAGTTCTATCCTCTCCTCGCTAGGTGAAGCTCTAGATTGGGATCAAGCCGAACGCATAACATTTGACCCTGTGAAGTCTGAGCTCCAACACTTTTCCCGTCGACGAATAGATAAAGACCCAACAACAACCCCTCCTGTTAAGTTTGGAAATGTGACTGTCATTGAAAATATTACTCTTCCTTATACCAGATGGCTTGGTGTCTACTATTACAAAACTCTATCTTTCAAATGGCATGCACGAATACTGGCAGAGAGAGTATTGAAAGTAGCTAATGCACTTCGTAGTCTTTCGAATACCTCAAGAGGCTGCTCTCCAATTCTCATACGTAAGGCTGTCTTAGCCTGTGTAGTACCAGTAGCTCTTTTTGTTGCTGAAACTTGGTGGCCAGGACTAAGAAGCACATCACAACAGAGCCGGTTAATCTCGAACCGTGTTTGTGGTCATGTATCACATATCCGCAAAGTTTTCTTAACCAGCACTAGAGCCATCCTTCCAGTATATCGGATAACTCCTTGCTCTGCACTTTTTAGAGAGCCAAGCCTTCCTCCTTCGGAACTTGAACTAAGTAAAAGATCTCGTCAAGCAATTGTAAGCATATATCGGTTAGACAGTCGCTAAAGAAAAGGATTAACATGGGTTTTGGAAAAACAATCGATATATTTCATGCTTGTCTACTTGGACCCTTAGTCTCCAAAAGGTGGAAAACATTGTCTCACTTATTCATCCCCCATAGGTGAAAGTAGAAAACTGGCAGGCTAGCATCAAGCGAGTCTCATGTTACCCTTTTCCACTGTCGAGTAATATTCCTAATCAAGATCTGGCAGCCTATACAGATGCTAGCTATATAGAAACTTTACCAATCCTAAAGTTGGTGGTGGTATAATGATTTATCAAGCGTACCAGGTTGTAAGGATAAATTGCATCCCATTAAGCCCAGCTCTCTCTGCACTTGATGCTGAAGTGACTATGGCCGTTGAAGCAGTAAAAGAAGCCCCACCACTTCCCACAGCCCGCTTTGCAAATAATCTCTGGATTCTACTCGACAACCTTGAAGCTGCTCGTCTCTTGTAGCATACCTCAGTCTGCTCCTCGCAACTAGCCTTCACTGTATTCATTGAGCAGGTATCTAAACGGCAAACACGGTCATGCTTACCTCATACCATCCCTGGGAAGGTTAGGGTATATTGGATTCCCAGACATAGGGCATCCAGGGAAATTCCCAAGCAGACAAGGCCACTAAAGACGCTCGAGAATTGAACTATTCGGAGTCTTTGACAACCCTTTTAAGTCTAGCGACTGTCAAAGCCCGTAAAAAAGAGCTATCAAACAAGGAAATCGAAAAATATTGGGTACAAAATGCTCAACAATCTTACAAAGCCCTATAAATTAACAGTTTTATCCGTCGCCCCCAAGAATTCTCACCCCCTCGCTCTCTAGTGGCGCACTTATGTGCCGCGCGCACTGGAAATGGAGATTTTGCCACTTACCACGAGCGGTTCCATTATCAGGAAGCTTTGCTCAACTGCAGTTGTGGAGCAGGAAAATCTCCAAAACGCGCCTTGGACTGCAAAATCCGCGATCAATGGCTACCCAGATCTTCCAGAAATGTTAGAGTCGCTGCCAAATTTTTTCTTGGTACCACAAAGGGCGTCAACAAATTTATTAACTGGTTAAAATCCACGAAGTCTTTTAGTAACATATGCCCGAAATTCTCGACCACACATCAGCCTATGGCCACATACTTAGCTTTGTCGGATACGGATCCTCACTAATTGTATCACACGCTGACTTAGATCTAATGATGTTTTCATCAGTGGGACTTTATTGACTGAAGATTTCGTAGTATAACTCTTCTTAAATCTTTATTTTTCTTTTATTTCTATTTTATCTGTCTACTCTAAAATCATCTACCCTATAAATTATCATAGGAGAGTAGCGACTGTAATATCACTCTTTCCCCTATACGTAGAACTCGGCATCTACTCCTCGGGTTTTTCGGGTAGTAGTAGCCTCCAGCATCCAAGTCGGTAAGACTTGGCGTCTTTTATCCTAGCTAGTGTTATTTAATATAGAGCCAAGTCCTGTATTTCTAGAAATTAAATAAATAAACAAACAAAAACAACATTCTGATGGTCACCTGTAAGCCTCTCTAAGGGCGAGAGACGCGCCAAATTAATGCAGGGAATAATGGCGTCTCACATAGTTTATCTGTTTCATTTCTAATGGAAGCTAGCCTTAGCTTCCTCTAGATGTGTTCTATGCTAGTAACAGCTAGTTCTAATTCTAATTCTATTTTATTTTAATGTGGGCATTTCGATTAAAACGCTCTCGAAGTAGATTTGGTGTTTTTGCAAGTTGATCGTCACGTTGAAAGTTTAATTTCTATCCAAATGTATAGAATTCGACATTAAAGTCTGTGAGGCCCTATTGTAACGGCAGTCATGGAAAAATTGAGGTAACACGCTTCGGAATCTTCTGTTAAGGTTAACTTACTTCGAAAAAACCACTGATTCTTTTTCCTCATGAATTTGGTTGATAGTTATGCATAAGCTAATTAGCAGATTTATTCCCATAATAAACTAACTTACACTCAAAGTCTGGATGAATCTGATACTTGGAAACGCTCACTTATAAGGCTAGCCAATACAGTGGATCTACACTCAAATCATTTTTAAATTGTGCTAAACTAAGTATGTAACTTTTATACACTCTTCATCGTTAGAAAACGATTCAAAGATTTTAACGAGGCAGTTGATGATTAAGCCTCATCAGGAAACTCAATTTTTCTACAACAGTTTTTACCCTTCATTGATGCGATTCAACTGAACCAACCACATTCATGATAGGGACAACTCTAATTTTCTGAAATGATGGCTGAAGGAGCCATTTGGCGCAGGGAAGGCGACAGTCGTTTGAAATGGCATCTACACTTAGAATCGGAGGTGTAAGTGTGACTGGTGTAAAGTTGGGTTATCCAAATTGTATGAAAACTCTGATACTTTCGACAATAACACTGATGAGGCTTGCTCTTTAGATGAAAAGAAAAAAAATACCCAACGCATTATCAGATAAAATTGCAAGCTAGATTATATCAAAGTAGCATAGTATTTACAGCAGTGATCTGATGAAGATTGAGAAAATTGAGACCCAAGATGGACTATGAGGTAATGCACGTCCTTGTGATTGTTTCACGCTACAGCATGCGATGTTTCATATGCAATGAAGGCTTAATGTATCCGAGCACCTAACCCCATATTTACCGTGAAATTTCGGAAATTGCTGACTTACCCCCTCCCACTTTTGGATACACCGTTAGAACCCGATGACCGTTCGGAATATCTATAGTACATAACGAAACTTACATGATTGTGACCCAAAATTCAAATACTCCCATGCAAGAAGACCTCTTGATATCTTAAGTCATACTGGCCGAAAATTGCTTGAAAACTACGGTCTGTTACCTAACTTATTTTGAAACAGCGCGACCAGTGGCATACAACTTGATCTCTCATTCGTATCGCGTCATTGGAGTACCAACTGTAAATACTACCGAAAGATGGCACCGCTTCGTCATCTGCCTAAAAGGCTAAATCCTTTAATGACAGAAGAGGTTCCTCCTTGTATTATGGCACCCCTGAGTTTTATTTTTTTTCTAATGTTGTACAGATGAGGTTCTAGTGGCAAGGCGACGCCTCGGACAAACTGACTTAACTGTTCAAACTTGGCAAGATGGGAGCTCAAAATCATCCACTAAAGTTAATCTGGGAACCCTCGACTATGCTCATCTTCGTGCACCGCTTCCGAAAGGAATTGTTTCGGGTATATTTAATCCCTCACCACCTTCATATTTCTTGATGCGCCGCAGTCATGACGGATTTATTAGTGCGACGGGCATGTTCAAGGCCACATTTCCATTCGCTTCAATAGTAGAAGAGAGCCTTGAGCGTAAATACATCAAAAGCCTACCGAGTACAAGTCTAGAAGAAACTGCTGGCAATGTGTGGATTCCACCAGAATATGCTTTGAAGCTTGCTGAAGAATATCAAATTCTTCCATGGATCAAGGCGCTTCTTGATAACACTCGTGAGGTGTAGATATTCTATAAATGGCGCTCTAACTGATCTTCTAATAGCTATCGAGATGAGTACAGGAAATGACTCGGCTACGAAGAAAATAAAATCTCCTCCTCTTTTCCATCCAAATCAGGATGTTCTGTCTCTAACGGCTGAATCGCATGACCGTCCCCATAGATCTACCTCACCGACCAAGAATGTACTTCCTAGAAAAATAATTGGAACTAGGAGTCGAATATCGAATATTGAGCCGAAAGCTATCAAGACGCCAGCGCCTACAGAAATACTCCCAAAACCAAAAAAAACAGAAGAAGCTATGGAAGTTTCGACTGAAACTAGTAGGAGTGTCTCAGCTGGTTCCATATCACCCATTAAGTTGAATGATACAGATCTGGATAACTTAGAAAGCACCATGGAAGATATTACCCATGATACAGAAGAGGCTTCTTCTGAAAGCTTTCCAAAAATGGAATTTCCGGAGACATTGATCAAAGTAAATGATGTTGCTCCCAAAGTAGAAGACAAAGAAGATGTAATGAGTACACACGAACTAGATTACAAAGTTAAACTTGAACCTCCTTCAATTGCTTCGCTTATGGATGACGGGAAGAAATTGATCGCTGAAGCGAAAGAAATGGTTCAAGATGCAGAAAAAATCGAGTCAATAGAGTCAAGTTTCAGAAACCTTAAACGAAAACCCCAGGACAGGGAAGAAAATTTCGAAGACTGTCACGAGCGACAAATTGATGAAAACGTTGCTAAAAGGCAAAGGACTGAATCCAGGGAGCTGAAAATAGAGAAAACAAAAAATAGGGCTTTGCTTGGCATTACCATGACTCTTGCCATTGGGTATAGGTTTTCCTTTGATATGCTTTGAGATTTTTCACTCACAAAAATTTAGTGCTGCTGTTCAATATGCTTTCAACGCATTCTAAGAAGATCGATTAGCTAACACGAACATTATATATTCATTTGTTTCAACGAAGCGTATATTTCGACTATCACTGGTCGATTTTTCAGAGATTGTCGTGTGCAGTCAAGTCACGCCACAGGAACACTCGTTACGAGATAATCATAATATGACCACGAATTAACAAATTTCTTAGTGCCCTTGAAACGTGACTTGATAGCACACACCTCTTTGGTTCTCACTGATTTAATCGTTTTTTTCAGCGAAAAAAAATGCCATGTCTTGGACTATTAAGTAGCTTTTGCTACGTTGGCTTGGTTAAGAAATCTTCGGGAAAGATATCTGAAGATTTTAATTTATTATGTTCCTTATATTACCAGTCTTCTTTAGTATGAACATAGAAGAGTTGCTGGGTGGGTGTGGGCGTTAGGGGTAATTTTTTGCGAATTAAATGAATCAGTAGATTTAAGAATACTGGAGGATATCTCTGTAATTTTCCTACATGTACATGTTTAACTTTTCCCAGTCAGGTGAAATAAAATACCATGGAGTCCATCTCCAAGAAACTAAAACTTTGCTGAAAATTTTCAAAAAACTAGATATTTGTTGTAAGCACATATATTTTTCCTAAAACATCTTTTTCTTCGAAGAAAGAGACGGGATGAATTAAGAGAGCAACCTTGATTGGATACATTAGATTTAGAAGTAAAAAATAAGGGAGCGTATATTTGGCCCTCAGTCTCTCCCTGCCTAGCCAATGAGCTTTCAAGCTTATCAAATAAACCCCTGTCGTTACCCATCATCCTATTCAGCTTGGGTACAAAGTCTTGTTTAAAACACAGCACAATCCATCTCATATAGTGATTTTAGTCCATGTAGCAATATTTCGATAATAAGCTTATCGGTTATTCTGTGTCCCTTGTGACTGTAAATAAGGGCTCGAGCGCTGATTCAGTCATTTTTATTCATTAAATACCCGTGACTGAGACTTTTCGTGACTATGTAAGGTAGGCCTTATCGTATTATGACTTTCGGGGAGAGGGGGGGCTGATCCGACAGTAACATTAATGGAGTTGATCAAAAATATTAAAAATATTAAAAAAAATAAAAATAAAAAAAAAAATAAAAAAAAACGATGTGGAGAATTGGAGTTGGGAAATTCGTGAATGCAACATCTGGATTTCGCGCAGTCCAATCTTCTGCTTAGCTACTTTTTTTTTTTTTTTTTATATCAAGTGCTATATATCTAATATCAATATTAACTCGATATTAATTAATTTTGATGAACTTGACTTATCCTATCTTTGGTCTGCTTCAATCCTAAAATTAGTTAAGTCTCCTCTAGTGTTACGGGCTAACTAAGCCCGATGTGTAACTAGACTAACTGGGATCTAGACTCTCAGTCATCACGTGACATGTGATATAACATTTATAAATAGATTCGTAGCAACAGTCGAATATATATGGGCATGCCAGATCACTCTTAACGAGTGTACAGCAATTAGGCAAATCACTCCGAGCAAACCAAATTACTCGGATTGATGTTCCCAATTTGGTTGAATTAGTCTCAGACAGAATCACTCGCAACTTTCCTATTAGTGTACATAAACTTAGCATTCTATATTTAGGTAGAACCATAGAAAAAATATAACTTATTTGAAGCATTGCTTTCGTGCTTGACCGATTAGACCTTGGCCCGTTCACATCTAGTATTTCTTCGTTGTATCTCGGACTTCTATTCAATGATTTACAGCTTTACTTCTACCCTCGGGCTTAAACTCTCCTTCTGATTCAATTCATAACAATGTATTAGGCTCAGATAAAAAAAATTCACATACACAATACCCTAACTCAAATCACGGTTTTACGTCACATATAGAATAGGACTAAATATGATAGCTTTGAGCTATCCTGCTGTGAGTTCTTCGTACTCAACCAGTAGACTAGAAAAATTGAGATTGGGATTAGTAGATTAGGGAGGAACGGGGGAACGGGGGAAGATATGTTGATTTACAACAAATTTAATAGAGAGAAGAAACAAATTGATGTTGTAAAATCGATAAATAACCTACTTCTATTCAATATCAGAATTAGCCAATTCGGACCCATATTTCTCCCGAATGTAAATGATGGTTTCATTTTTTGCTCACTATAGCTACTGTTACAATCAGCAACGATAGGTTTTATAAACTCACATATCAAGGGTTCCAGAGACTGGACTGTATGCTCATATTCTCCCTTGAGTAGTCTTAGTTCCAATAAAAAAATTCCCCAAAGTTCTACTTGATTACAATCATACAGCCAAAACGTTATTCCAAAAAGGAAGATTTCGCATAGGTAAAAGTAGGCAGTATTGAAAGGAATAATGATAATAATAGTAGTTGATGAAGCTTTGCTAAAGCTTTGCTAACCTTTTAAGACTTTGACAAGGTCTTAAATTATAGTTGCTTAAATTGATATAGGTTGAACCTTACAGAAATCAATACTACTGTTATATAGAGTGCTTGCGAAGCGTTTATCGCTATCAAATTACTTAAATTCGGTAATCATCCCTATTATGGTAGCAAAACATTTCTTCAGCTAATATTAATATTCATAAGCATTATAATAAATTACGGGATAAGAGCTGAGTTTTTTCTGAATGCGCGATTCTGATACAATTTTCATCTTTTTTTTCAACGTGTGAAACCTAAGTATTACTTCAAATTGCCGTGGAATTGTAGTTTTTCTTGATTGGAATTCTAACAGTAGCACTTTTATTTGTCCTATATTCGGGATTGTAAGCATAAATAAAAAGCCTTTTAGAGAGCATAAGTCTACTTTACAGGTATGTTAATTTAGAAGCGTTGGATTCATTAAGTAAACGCAGCGATGTTTCAATTGGCAATAAAATTACTTATTTCGCTTTCCTTTGGCTTCATTTTTGCCAAGCTCCCTTATGAACACGTGTGTAGCGCCTTCACCGGAATAATCTTCTTGACCATCCTCAAATCCTGGGCATACTGCTATAGCTAGATAATTCCCATCACACGAGAAAGATAGCGCAGCTATACTGGCCGAATATTTCTGATACTGGCGAATTCGCCTCTTAGCTTCAGCATCCCATAGAGCAACAATTCCATCGCCACCTCCAGATGCAAACGTTCCATGTATAGGGTGAAAGGCAACTGTGTTTACAGGATAGACAATGTCACCACCTTCTTCATCAGGATCTGGTTGTCGATGACACTTGTATGCATATTTTCGAGCCTGTGATTCTGTAGATGGATCAAACCACTCCACAGCAATTCTTCCTTCAATACTACTAGTGACATATCCCTCGTCATTAGGCATGCTAGCCACACATCTTGTCATAAATTTTAATGAAGACTCTCTCTGCTGCAATGGTTTTATACCCGTTGTATCACCACTCGCTTCACCAATATTGGATTTAATAGATTCAAGTTCATATATATGTACAAGACGTGAAGCCATAGCAACAACAAGTTTTGATGCAGTGATGGAAAGAGAATGTGGCTTGGCGGGAAGAATGATCTTAGTCGTCCCAGAGCTTATATTATTCATGTCATATATATGGAGAGATGAGTCCCATGAAGCCGAGAAAAGCAAGGCTTTTTCACCCTTAGCAAGACTGGTAGCATTTGGCGCATTCAACTCACATTTTTCTTTACTAAAAACAACTGACTTTACCGGAGCACCATGTGAGCCAAGTACTGTTTGTTCTCCATTTTCTAGATTAATCCTAAAGACGATAGTTATTATGCTTATCATTCAAGCTTGGTCCAGAATATGAACTTTTTCACTTGGAAATCTACTCCTGCTGTAAACGCTTCATTATCACTGGCTCCAAAGCAAACGTCGAGAACAGGAGCTCTATGCTCAAATTTTTGTATCAACTTTCCACCAGCTTCTTGGTCTGATGTATCATATAAGTAAACATTTTTATCCCATGAAGCAACTAATAATCGCGTAGGTGAATTAGGTGCGAATGCGATAGATGATACCGCATCAGCTGGCGGGTCTGACAATTCAAATTGTAAAGCTGTTAAATGTTAGCATGTAGATATATGATTCTTTGGGCTACAAGAAAATCGGATTTTTTATCTTACCTGGCGCCATATTGAGCCCGGACACTCATTTCAATGTAATTTAGCCAGCACACCTTTTTTTGTACCTGCATTTATTTCTTAGTGTGTAAATTACGGAGAATAGTAAGCCGATTAATTTGCGTCTGATTGCATTGCATTAATTGGACAAGGTAAAAGTTCAAATTCAGAAATGCATCAAGCTTGGGAAGATCTGCAAAGCTATACAGAAGAAAAGAAATTTATTAGTTTTACGGTATTATACTTCGTCGTTACGGAAGTAAGTAAAGCTATGGAAATATTGCTCTAATTTTTACTTTTTCTCGTTTCTACTAAACAATAACAACGGAAGTATAAACAAACTAGCCGAGATCTCAAAAGGGGCTCTACAAACATGGTCAGAATCAAAATACCATATCGTTGATATTAAATGAGCAACATTATTGAAGCGTAAATGAAAGAGCCATGTGTAATTTATCCAATTTATCCACCCACCGCCTGCTTAAAATCATGAAGTAATTTAAAATCTAATTATGAAATGAATATCTTATGCCATTATACTTATATTATATACCGTATCTCAATCATAAATAAATCTTGATATATTAACTGTGACTATACTTCAACAGAGCGCTTATGTAATTTTGTAGGTTAAATATATTGATAATGAATCTCTTGGGATACTGAAATATGATACCATAGGTAGCTTTTGAACAAATTCATAGAGTACGTCGACATATTCCTTATATAAAAATTCCATTCCTCATCCACAATTATGCCGTGGTTATTTTTGCACGATGTTACTGTTTGTATCTAATTACGCACGTAACCTAATTCATAGATAATAAAAGCTTAAAGTGCTTATTTCTACGTTCGTCAGCATAGGCATTCGGATATATGCTGAGTGAGATTTAAAGGAATTTCCAAAAATTATCATAGGTTATAGCTGACGATTGTTGGTGTGAAAAAAAAGGTCCAGTTCATCATAATACAAGGTTATGATTATTAATTAGTTACGCGTCGCGCATATCGTCCTTCGGGTTATTCAAGTGCTTTATTAAGCCTCGTGGGTTCAAAGAAGCATCTAAATTACTGAAATGAATGCCAGCATTGTCAATTGCTAATTAAGCTGCAAGATTAAAGATCAACCTTTTGCAAATTAGTTGATCTCTCTAGAGTGAGTTATCATATAACGATGGTGAGGATCAAAAACCGTTATCTGGTAGTCAATATACTTTATCCAGACATCGAATTACATAAGAGACAAGTAAATACAGAGACTCCAAATGTTCTCATATTCAATCAGCCAACAACAGATGATCTCACACCACAGGCTCTTCTAAGGAGCCTGAGATTAGAGGTCTTAAATCTTTTTGGTGATTATGGTGCAGGCGCAATTGCTGATTCATTATCAGGTACTTTGCAAAGATGTCTTAATAAAAAAAAAGTGCTGAGTTTGCCTAGTCAAGTACTTATCTACTGCCACGTCTACTTTTATATTACGAGTTTCTCGTGCGCACTTAAGAATTATATGGGCAACACTAACACTCATGACTGCTGTACCAGTGAAAGATGGGAAGAAATGTGTCTTCCGAGTTGCACGAGTTAGCGGAACTATTAGAAAATCTGAGGAAGAAGTAATTCGTAGGGCTCAAGAGATGATTGAAAAGGCAAGGAGAATAATGATCAATAAAAAAAGTGGTACGTCTTTGGAGACAAACTTTTGCTCTATGGAGAACATAGACAAAGTTTGTGATAACAAAAGCCTGCATAATACCAAGGAATAGGTTAATGTTTAAGTCTTTTTGATTATTTTTACCCCACTATCTGTAGGAGGCATTAACATTGACATTGCCTCTAAATCATTATCATTATCATTTTCAGTGGCGAACTGCATATCGGTCTTATTTTTCATTGCTTGGTATTGATCTAAACGTTCCTGTCTTTCAAATTTATCATATTCATCTTTTGCGTCAATCCATCTTTCTTGGACATCTTTTATATCCATAGTCGTCAGACCTTCTCTCATAGCGACTTGCCAAACAGTGTCATTAGCTCCTTCTGCACCACCAAAAGCATATCCACCTGCTCGGTCGATAATTTGTAGCAAGTGTATCATACTTTTTTTACTCTCTATTGCCAGTGTCTCAAATCCAACTAGCCCAAAACCTTGCACAAGCTCAGCGATTGCAGAATTAAGTTTCTCGAATTTGGAGCCTCCCATGACGGAAGATTCCTCTTTCAGATGAGGTAATAGATATGAAAGATCGTGAACTTCCGTATAAAAGTCTAGATTGAAAGGGAGAGGAGGATAAGATGAGATCTTATCAATCTTTGTTAATACATTTAGGTGTGGAAGATCCATTTGTAACATCGCACGTAAAGATAATATAAGATTTGAGATATAGAGTGAAGGCAGCGTTAAACAATAGCAATCAGATAAGTGTATGACAACAAGCTGATGAGAAGTTAGCAAAAATACTCGTTTGATTGGTTTCACCTACTCTATAACCCATTTTCTGCAGAAAAAAGAATATATTTCGAAGTGAATAATGATGTGTGTATAATTCAACTTGGCCAGGGCAGTCAAATAGAACATAATCTTCTCCTAGCTCATTCAATCTTTTCTCCAGCCACTCTATATTGAGTTCGAGTTCCTCAAAAGCATATAGAACGCCACCGTTAGGACCCAAGTTATCTTCCTCCATGATTTCTTCCAATTTAATAAAATCACGTATGTCAATTTCTGGAGTGTAGCGCATAAGATCATTCGCTGGATCAAGATTGACAATCGAGCATTTGCGTCCTATAGTGGACATAAACTGCTGCACTACTCTCTTCTTAGCTGAAGATGACTTCAACCTCAAAGTAGAGACCTACTTCCATCGCAGTATGTACTTTTCCCAGATCCAGGACTACCAACTACCAGCTGTGCGAAAGGCATACTATCGAATTAATCCTTTAAAAATAGAGAAATATTAGACTACCGTGAATCTTTAGCGCATATTCTATTCATATGTCTGTGATATTATTGGTTTTGATTGGAAAATAATCTTCTTTTTACTGACATTAGTGTTTATTCATAATCAAAATGACTAATCTATACTCACCACCCGCAGGAGCGAAAAAACCGGTACTTTAGCACTATTTAATCGATTAAGTTTGGCAGTTTCTATATCGTTTAAGTGCAAACTTCTAATCACAAGAATACATTACAATCACAGGCCACAAAATTAATTACACTCTGTTGTTAGAAAAGAAAAATTTGAAGATCAAAAATTTAAAGACTCATGAAACTAAGAAGAATTTAATTAATAGAATAATCGCATAATGATATACTCAAGAAGCTTAAAACTATGGAGATTCGAGGTTCATTTGGATGAGTAATCACGTACAGTATTGCCTCTGATAAACTTCAATTCGGTTCAGAACCAAATTATTTGTGAGAGTTTTTGGAAATCTGTCGCTTGAAGCAAAAGCTACTGATTTCACCATCACCGAATAGTGAAGATTTTTGCAGCAACCTATAAATACACACGATATGGCACTACCTCCTCCGCAACCTACTTACATTCTACGAGGCCATGGGTCTCAAATTTATGCTGCTGAGTTTATTCGGAAAAATTTTCGACTATTTACAGGTGATGTAGAAGGTTGGGTAGTTCTCTGGGACCTTGCTGTAAAGCGTCCTACGGCGGTATGGAGGGCCCATCAAGCTTCTATCTTAGGTCTAAATGAGTGGAGTTCGGACAAGCTAATCACGTAAGTTTATTCACTGTTGACAATACTTATTGCTCTAGTTCTAAACTGAGTGAGTAGTTTCTAGACATGGTAAAGACAATAAGTTACTTGTTTGGAAGCTCGACAAAAATGACGAAGTCACAATGAGTAAAATATTGCCTGTTGATGTGTCAAACGAACCGCGGAAGCAACCATGGCTACTTTATTCGCTGGATGTCAATACTTTGAACTTTTGTTCTTTCGCT
This sequence comes from Oidium heveae, assembly GCA_003957845.1. Lineage (NCBI taxonomy): Eukaryota > Fungi > Ascomycota > Leotiomycetes > Helotiales > Erysiphaceae > Oidium > Oidium heveae. The sequence continues at coordinate 20,180 of QVIK01000197.1, forward strand.
CAGACTGAAATATCTATTAAGGAGTCTCTTACTGGTCTACTTATAGCAGTCCCGGATATCATCAGCTCTGAAAAGGTTAGTGTTTTCCATAAAATAACTCTCATTAAAAACTTATATTCTAGGTTGAAATTTACCATCTCCCTTCCTCGAAAAGACTTCACACTATACCTGCGTCACCTCTTTTCAAGGGGGGGATGGTCATGTGTTTGGCAATTTTTAATCACCCCAGTACTGCACTATTGACAGTTGTTGCTGGCTTTGAAAGTGGCCATACAACCATTAATCAACTAAAAGATACTTCATGGACAACGATATACATTACACAGCCACATAAACAACCTATTCTATCTCTTGCAGTTGGACCCGAAAAGAACTATTATATAACATCCAGTGCTGATGCAATAATAGCGCAGCATGTAATTCCGTGTCTATCTTTTGTTTCTCCTGATTTAAAAAGCGCGGAATTAGTGAAAAATGATACGCCCAGTAGGCAACTTAACACCAAACATGCAGGACAACAAGACATAAAAATTCGAAATGACGGGAAGATATTCGCTACAGCGGGCTGGGACGGTAGAGTTAGAGTCTATAGCTGCCAGGCACTCCGTGAAGTAGCCATACTAAAATGGCATAAACAGGGATGCTATGCCGTGGCTTTTGCAAGAATTAATCCTTTATCCACAGAAAAGAGTTTTGAGGATGTAACTGATAATTATGAAATTTCCAATTTATCTTTGAAAAGCTCAAATTTAAATGATGTAATTGAATCAAATCAAAAAACACCTTCGACTGTTGTCAGCGAGGCACGCATTTGGAAAGCACAAAATACTCATTGGATAGCTGTTGGAAGTAAAGACGGTACAATTAGCTTGTGGAATATTTATTGAAAAAATCTAACATTCCCCTCTTTCTCTTCGCTATAAATTTATAGCTAGCTGGCCAGCTTCTATTCTCAAGCTAGTATAGAAGCTAACAGGATCCTTAACACAAGCTCACAGAAAAGGACTGGGCTTACATTTTTATCAATTCTCATCTCATTTTAGAATAATAGCTCCAACTGAAGACAGTAACAATCTCAATAGGTCTGAAGAGAGCAGATAATAAACTTCCAAGTAAATTTGACTTTAATAGTAAAGAATACTGGTATTTCTACTTAATGTACATATCCGTATGTGGTAGTAAACAAAATGGCAAGGAAATTATTTCCAATAAATTTGGGTCACGGAATATCCTCCATACTAAGGTCTTGTCTATATTTTCAAATCTATTACTTCTATCTGACAACTCACAATTCCTTAAATGCTACTTTAAAATGCGTCAACATTATAAGGTCGCGAAACAAACATCATTAGCTTAATAGTCATCTGTTTTCTCTATAACTTAGATGTATACTGAGCATGATCTCGTCCCTGGGACCACACAATTGCATCTTCCAACCGCGTTTTTTCTTTCCACCGGCATAGAAAATGAAACTAATATAAGATAGCGGAGCGATGCTATTCAACCGATCCAAATTATATAAAATGACCTTAAACTAAGATTCAGACGCGCTTCCCGAATATACTGAATCCCTCGTCCTAAGCTCACCTGTGACAGCTTACAAACCTGCATTAGCTCTGTAGCCTACGATGGTCATTGCAGTCAATACGGGCTCACAGCCACGTGACTATGAAGATTTGCCATAAGTTACAGGGAGCGTTCAAACTGCTGGTAGGCTTTAAAGGAACCAATAAACTGATGTATGTCATTAATAGCTCTCTATTGTTCCTTACGCTTCTTCTCCTTCTTCTCTCTAGCTACCAGTGTAGCACAAGGAGAGTAGAATACTATGCACCCATTAACTAGCTTATTCTATTCAAAATCTAGAGCTTTGCGTTGCGTTGCTTTGCTATGCTATACTGCTATACTAAGCTTCCTCTTCTCTTTTTTTTGGGCAGGGGGGTGTAGAGAGCTGCTCTGAGACCAGCCTGCTCATGGAGAAAAAGGTCGTTTTGAGCAGAAAGTCGATGCACAAAGTGGTTGAGCTTCTCGCTCTTCTAATCATGGAAATTCCTAACCGTAGCCCGTGTCAGGCGTTCCATATAGACCCAATCAGTTGGAGATAGGCGTAATCATACGCTTTGCTCGTCATCTGATTTATGTGTTGTTTTGGAGAACTTCTTCAATACTGGGCTAGAATCCATAGTACAGATGCCACAGGTTTCAAAACTCTTCTTGAGTGTCCTAACCTTAACGAAGGTATCCAGGTAGACCAAAATAAGTCTCACTTCTAAATAGAAGTGAAATCTCGTAATATCAGCTATTATTGAAGGCTGAGAAGCCTCATATTTACAGTAGTCTTGATGGTGTTTTACGGGGCTTTCGGTGCACTAGCACGGCACGGAGATCTGATTGGCGGGACAATTTATTACTCTATTAATAACAGTAGTATAGTGGTTGCTCAACAGCCTACCGGCAGTTTGATCGAAAACTACCGGCATCTTAACCGTTCCTGACGGGTCGGATGGTAGTGTGGTATACCATCCGGGCCCTTCTCCTAAGAAGAGTCTGGGTAGCCTGGGCACCTACCCCACTTGAGACGGGAGATGGTTGGTTCGAATCCAACAGACCCAACCACATTTCGCGCGGTGGATATTTACAGGATGGATGTTAACGGCTGAGGGTTGACCGATGGTGAAGGAAAAGCGATTTTACTTCGTAGTGGCATTTACAAATGGAATCTGAAGTATGAGTGTATCTAATGAAAAAGTTGAATCATCTAAAATGTAAATAAACACTGTCACTGTGTCGTAGCCTAGAGGCTGCATACACGTTAATTGATTTAAAAAAAAATTAAAAAAAAATAACCGTCCCTGAGATATAATTTTTACCAGGATGTCTGACATCTACGTTCGGTTTATATCCGCCAATATTATTAGCACACCCCTTAGTCACTGAGTGCACGGGCCAAATTGGAGACTACTAGAATTCTAGGTTAGTATTCTTCAGGACCAGCAAACCTTTGACTGCGAACCGGCACTGGTCAGTGCGTTTAGACTTTGAAAATAGCTCATCCTTGATCAAGGTGCTTGCGCCACTATAATTTATTGTACAAATTTCATAGACTTATGTACGATGTTGCTTTAATTACGCACAATGTTGCGAATAACCAGGAACGCACGCCCAAACTTGTCGACACATATAAAGACCGAGCATCTTCGAAAACTATTAGCAGCATTTTTCAAAAATTAAATAGTCAAATTTGTATATTGTATGTGTGTACTATACATAAAGATCCCTACACATGGATCAGGCAACGACTTGGTCTAGTTGAAGTCCTAAACTCAAGAGTTCTGGGATTTCTACGTGAAGACTATTGACGCTTCCACAGTAGAAGAATTTAAAACCGGGTGCCAACGCCTTGAAGCGAAGTGAGAAAAAAGTTGGAGATATTTGTGGAATAGGTGTTTCCGGAGTTAAACGGAAAAATTAGTCTCGTGTGAAATGAACAAAATTCTCTACTTTTGATTTAGATCGACATTTCGAATAGAAGACAACCATTCGGAGCTAAAAAATGACTTCAAATATCTCGTTGTGTTATCTATGGATCAGTAGAAAATTTATACCATGATGAGACGACTATTAATCCTCGATAAATTTACATATAGAAGACGAGAAGTGGCAGATTCCCCTGGCAAGCCAAATGCTTATCTTGGAGCAAGTTTACCTTGGAATTTTTCTACATAAAAAATTCTTTCTTTTAGGGAATCAAATGAAGAAAACTAGAAAAGAATTAGAAAGGACCGCGAGACGTCGAAGTAGAGGTGAAAAGGCAGTATTGGAGTCTTGCAATGATGAATTTGGTACATCTTTAGGTTTTTCCTGTGCTCGTAGAATTCGAGATATCTTGCTCGAAGGTAAATCTCTGTCTATGAGCGATTTTCATCGCCTCTAGCATATTGAGAATGATGCAATAGATACCTCTAGTCATATACTACTAGACCTAGAACCGCGAACAGCTCCCACCCGGAAAGATAATGGTAGATTGAGATAAAAGGGACAGGTAAGTATGGAAATCGACGGGATGTATTGCATGCCGAAAAGGTATTGGAGAGAAGAACCTTTGGCATATCGCTGAGTACAAAAGTCCTTCAAGACTTTCTTGAACAAGCGGAAACCTCAAGGCATGAGGAAAAATCAAAGCCTTCAATTGCTCAACATTCTTTATCAAACTTAAGCAATCTACCTCTTAACGATGATCGTCTAGTGCGAGCTTCTTATTATTCTCGTAATAAGTCACTTGAAAGTCTCTGGCAGCCGTTACCTTGATTTCTTATCGAGTCCTGTCTACTGACAACTATTAGTTGTCAAAGGAAATTCTAGCTTATACTCCCTATTCCCGGCATTATCCAATCCATCTTTTAACTTGAACCTTTAAAAGAATTAAATCATTTATAGTTTTGATGGGAATTCTACTTTTTAATTACTTTTCATATTTTAGACATGTCGTACAAATAGTTAATGATAAATAATACTTCGCGCGTTCCTGGAAGAAATTTAATCTCTGTTTAGCGTTATTTTTAACTATAAATAAAAATAACCTACATTCAAACTCATCAGGACTACACCCGTATCATGGCCATGGGCGGTGGGCATCTGCCTTATACGTTAAAATTACAAACAAATAAACAGGACTACAAATCCATTGTAAAGCTAATAAATTTCTATTTTGACTTCTCAATTTTAAACGGATGTTAAAAGTTAATTATTCTCAAAAACCAACTCGACTATAAAACTGTATTAGTGTGTTCAAGCGGTCACCCTGTTCAGTAATAATAAAATTTTTTTTTCTCAAACGTAGATAAACACTTGGCCGGCCACTCTTTTTTACTATACAACTTCTAATCCCTACAACTCCATGAAAAGTAAGCTAAATATATTGAACTAAGATGCAGTCCAAAGATATAGATATATCTTCAGCCTCTGGGCAAGTTCTTGTATTGTGACAGGTATTACGGTAGATGCCACAAAGCCGCGCGCCGGTTTTCCGCCGCTTCGCCAGACCCTCTCCCGTACCTTCATCGCGTCTTTCTTGCGCGGCTTTGTAGCATCATTTACTGCATAAATATTTTGTACAATCTGCTGTTGCTGAGACTACGTGGATAAGCCACTACATGGGGATGAAAATTTGCATTACGCACTGACAAGTGCTGATTCGCAGTCCAAAATTGTGCTGGCCCTGAAGAGAACCGGTTCTAGGTGTTAGTGCTAAAGCATTAAACTTTTATCTTTTTTGTATTTTTACTAAGTTACCAAATCATGGTGAATAATTTAGAAAGCACAAAGTAAATAAATAGTCTTTAGATCTAATTTACAATTTAGTTAGCCAGTTAAGATAGAAACATTACCTTTGTTTATTCTACTTTCATTAAAGCATAAATCTCAAACCGTGACATCGCCTATAGAATGACCGGCCGAAATTCAAAATAAGTTACTTACGTAAAAAAGTAACGGTAAAGATTTGTAGTTTATAAGATGCTTTTTCAATGTATTCTTGATTTTGAATACTGAGGATTTTAACTGATTCCGAAAGAGCTGGAATATAAAGCAGATTCATAATCCAGCGATCGCGATGGCGGACACATTGGGACGCGCTATGCATTCTACCCACAAATAAGGACACGTGTTAATAGGAGTCGTGATATACGACCACCTTCTCTGGCATGAAGAGAGATATCTGATTTAAGTCACGACGGAAAGATGATACAATAAAAACTGGACGAGAAGAATTTGGTCTCACAACGTAATAGCCCAATAGGATGAAGCTATTGAATTCACTCTCACAATCAGATTTTTCTTTCACCTCTCATCATTCTATTAATATGCTTTCTATAAGCTGAAGAAAACGATTCTGCATTAGACATAATGCCTGTCGCCGTTTCCGCGCCAGGAAAGGTCCTTCTTGCAGGAGGCTATCTTGTGTTGGATCGAAAGTATACTGGACTTGTATCTGGATTAAGCGCACGTATTCATGTGTTGGTGTCTGAAAGTAATCTTGGAAATCAAATCACAGTTCGCAGTCCGCAGTTTTCTGATGCAGTATGGACATATAATTATTCTGTGACCCAAGGAAAGGGCGTCCAGATTTCTGAAGTAACTGATGGGTAAGATCCTGATTGCGCTCTAATTACGATGCGTAAAATTAGTAGAAGATGATCTTATTGACTGCTCGATAGCGTCTATAAAACCTCGTCTCCTAATCGTTTTGTAGAAATGTCACTTATATATGGGTTATCATATATCACAGTCATCAATGGTGGAAATACTAAAATAGCTCCAATTGAAATTACTATTCTCGCTGATCATGACTACTACTCGAATACCTCTGAGCCCTCACCTATTTATCCCCGCTTTTCCTTCTTCAATATACCATTATCTAGTGCTCATAAAACTGGTCTAGGCTCATCTGCTGCCCTCGTTACAGCCTTAACCACCGCCATCCTCGTTAAATTTATACCAGCTTTCGATTTCAGTACATCTTTGAATAAGACTAAAATTCATAATCTCGCGCAAGCTGCGCACTGTGCCGCACAGGGAAAAGTCGGATCAGGCTTTGATGTTGCGGCAGCAGTATATGGTGCATGTATCTACAGGCGCTTTTCTCCTAGTATTCTGGGGGACCTAGGCGATCCAGATACAACTGGCTCTGCTGCACACCTCAAAATTATTGTGGAAGACAAAAAAGCTTGGGACGTTGAAATACAAAATGATGCTGCTATTTTACCTCCTAGTTGGGAGTTGATCATGTGCGATGTAGATTGTGGCAGCTCTACTGTAAGCATGGTAAAGGACGTCTTGAAATGGCGAGAAAATAACTCGATGACTGCGGACTTAATTTGGGAAGAGTTACAACATCTTCAGGAGGTTCTTGTAGCACAGCTTAAGATAGCCGATACTCAAGGTGTTAGGCAATCTTTGGACAGAATTCGACTTGAAATTCGCAAAATGAGTTCTATGTCGGGGGTTCCGATCGAACCACCTGAACAGACAGCATTGCTAGATGCAATAAATAGCAATGTAAAAGGAGTTATTGGCGGTGTTGTACCTGGTGCTGGCGGCTATGATGCGATCGTTCTTTTGGTTGAGGACTATAAAACAACAATAGGTTTGCTGGCAGCTTTTCTAGAGTCATGGAGTGTAGAGAACGGTGGGAAGTTTAGGCTTTTGGACGTTAAGGGAGTGTCCGAAGGTGTGATGATGGAAAAATATGATGACTATTTTAAAAATATGTAATCCATGGCTTTATGCTTCGCGATTATTCTACTTACATATTCTCTCTATCAAAATACTTTATTTGCTAGCAATTGCGAAAAGACTTTAATCTTTCTTGTGTTGATCGAAAAGCAAAACAGTTATAAAGCCAAGAAATTTGACCTGTCTTATCTTTTATGTTTATATTCCCAACTTTTTAGTGCCATAGTTTTGCATCAGCAAGCCTTTCTCTTATCTGAGAATATGATGAAATCAGAAACCATCACCGCAATACTAGGAATTATATTTACACAAGGAGCTCGTCATTGTGATTTCCTTTCTGCGACAATTAATGCCTGATCTTTTAAAGATAACCTTAGTACGATACACTGATACTATCAGACCTAATTCCTCATCTCTCCTCTCAGATTCCTAGGAGCTTAAAAATTTTATACCCCATATTTATTTTTGTAAAAAAAAAAAGAAATAGATAAGATTGCAGGACCAATATTAGTTAGTTGCCTGTTTCCACTGATAATTTACCTGATGCTGCACTACATCCTCTATATCCCCTACACAGACAACCTCAGGTGTCTGAAGATTTTGATAAATCTCAGATAGCGTCTGTGTGAAAACTCGGGAACTGATAAAGTTTGAAATCTCCCCTATCTTACGGATATCTTCATATCGTGTGTGGTATCTGTGCCGTAGCTTGACAGCAAGCGTCCGATCATCGCGAGATAGCTTTATATTAAACTTACTGTCGCATTCAAGTTGAGTCATCTGTGCTCTAACCCGTTATATATATTTTTTTTTTTGCTAAATGACTACTGTTTATAGGTACATTCTGACAGTAATAGAATCTATATAGCAAATATTAAATGAAGATGAAACCAGATTTCCTGAATCGAAAGCTACAGCTTTGCCATGTGGTTTTGACCAGCTGATTTATCGCCTTAGTCAAGGCCGTTCGATCTGAGACTCCTTCCTCATTAATTTCCAACTATGATAGAAACACGACAGGTAACTGGTCTAGGTAAAAAAGATACTTCATGTCGAGCACATATTTTTAGAGCTATAAAAAAAGCATAATCAACTCTTTTAGATATCAAAATTAAACGACAACATTCTCACCGGTGGGCTCCGATTAATTGATTTGTGGAATCATCCCATTGATCAAACGATGGTAGTTCTTGTTAGTTTGTGTGTCAATGGGTTTTGTTTACCTTGCTTTGTTTTATTTTGAGGAAATCTTCAATGACACGTATAGAGCAGTATTTTGAGCATATTCGAGTGTTAGATTCCATTTTTAACTGAAAATTCATTAAATAGCTTGTAGATCTCTAACAGTTGATAAAAAGATATTTGGGTGTATGATGAATTCTAGCTAGAAACGCGTCAACAAGGTATGATACTTTTAGAACATATATTAAACGATGCTCTGGTGAAAATCTCGCGTTGACATAAGATTATGCAGCATCACTCTATTTCAAGTGATCACAAATATTGACTTAATATTACAACTTTCATCTCTAACCACGGATGTTACAAGATTACCCGGGTAATACTTATGGGTCGCACCCAAATACTCGGGTTATCATGTGATACCTATGCCAGCAAAGTCGAAATCTTGACTTCCATACGGTACCGGTGTGAACGTTCAATATGATCTACATATTTGAGATAACCAAGAAGATTCGAAAAGTATTCCTCTTCAGGATCTCCATTCGTCACAGCGGTTCTCAATCGTCTTCGTCTCTACAACATTTTTCCTTTAGTACCCTTTTTCACGAAGCAACCCACGATGATACAGGGAATGTAGAGCGAAGAGCTCTATATTTCCAACACTACAAACTCCAATGAAGATAAGTCGTTTGTATAGATGATCAGGCGCTGGTTGAACGTTCTAGAAGTGGTTGGTCAGATTCCTACATGGAATACTGGAGGGGGACTCAGCTGTCCGTCATAAAAGAGTCTGGGAGGAATGGTTGAGGTTTTCTGTTAATTTTATTTCTAACTAGGTTTTCCCTTGGCCCATGATCTCTGGGTCATGGTAAATGGGTTCCTACCTATATGACCCGATAAAACTAGTTGGCGGAGTTGGTGTTGGGAACAGTGGGCACCGGATAGGCATTTCTAGAGCGTAGGGAGATGTATTCTAGAAATTCTCTCTAGCACGTCCTACGCCCCCCGAGAGTATTCATGTGACTACAGCAAGGTAGTTATTCGTAGATGTTAAATGTTAAGTTAAATCAAATCATATCCTGTTATACCGTACCCATGGATATTTAGGTATTACCCGGGTAACTGCCAAATTTATTAGAGCCCTGCTATGAGGTAACTCTTCATGCTTTTTGGCAAACACCACGAATGTGCTCTTTAGAAGATGTCTTTCTTTCAAAAATATTCCTAATCATTTAGTGTTATGTCTTGCTGTAGCTTCCGCCCCTCCTATCAACACACTAGGTTCAAAGTATTTTGTTTTTCTGTGGAAATGCTGTAACTCCATCATGTCTATATCAAAAGACGTCCTAATTTTCCTCGAAAAATTCAGAGGAAGGCCTAGGTGTCGTTGAAGCACAGTGCTATGCTCGTCAAGGGTATTTTCAGTCGGGAATATTGCATCATCATTCACCTACCTGTATCTTCCATACGATATGTGAACTAGAGGCCTTATACACAGGAGAAAGAGTGTTAGCAGTATTAGGGGTCTTTAATGTAAGCCAGATTTAGTCGGCATCAGGCCGGTGGTTATATCATTGAGATGGATATTTGTAAAGCGGTCAGTGAGGGACCCTTCAGCTTCCAAATTTAGTATTATTGAGTCCTAAAAAACCTGCAATTCTGAAAATGCATAGAGCGCGTTAATACATCTGTATCTTCCTAGTATCTCGAAGTTTAGATTATCTCCTTGTACTAACGTCGCCAGCGCTCAGGTGACAGTGCTGTTTGATCGGGAGACAGTACAAATTTTATTACATTGTGAGAATTCATCATAAAAAATGGATCTAGCTTAGTCTAATTCGCAATTGCCGTCACGAAAGCTGGGTTAACTCTGGAAACTCATGTGGATGAATACTCTTCCATGACTTGGTAATGCCTGTTTCTGTTGGCTTTGAAGATAAACTTCAAATTCGTAAGGGAGACTACAAGCTGATAGAAACGCCATCTCCACCCCTAAACGTTTTTTAGTTAGGGATCATCAGTTAAATTTAATGTTAATGCTTCTTAGACCAGTGACAAGAATGCTTCCATTCGCGAACCACTGATCATTCCTTGAGCCACACAACTGAAGGGAAGGGGTGAACGATAAAATTGCAAGATTTGCGATTTCAAGGAGAGATTATAATTGGAGGGTTTCTTAGCCTTCCAATTATATTCTCGTATTATTATCGCTCACAGGGTCTGCACTTCGTTTAAGATTCCTCCACTGCTCGCTTAGCGTTCGGATATGTCCGACGATTCCCGTCATGCCTTAGGCACAATAATTGTACCACTAGAAGCTAGAAGATGGTAAAATTGTTCCTTCAAATTCCATTCTATCTATCCCTTGTTACATCTGTCCCCGGCATATGTAGGGATTTTTTTATCGATCAGTTTTTGTTAATAATTCACTCGCTATTTCTACTCTCTTTCAAAAAACTTGCGAAGACTTTATTTTTCCCAAGGTGGCAACGAGAAGAAAGTTGAACGAGAATCCTATGCGAAAGTGCTACAAGAAAACGCACCAAAATGCTGAACTAAGATACAAATATTTGACGACATTACATACACTCTAATACTGAAATTTGAAGTCGCTGATAGAAGTTGGAGAAAAATATTTCTTTTCGTGGCTGATGAATCTAAGGATTTCTTCGAATGTAATCACTCAATTTGAAGCTTTATCCGTAATAGGCGACTAAGATACATTATAGTCCTACAAATTATTAAGAGTCCGAGAAGTAAAAACTTAAATGCCTATCTATTCGAATATTGCTTCAACACTTGCACGCCAAGGTCCGAGAACCTTAGCATATGGATATGCTCAATCATTTATTGCCGTAACACATCCACAGGTATATGCTTCTCAAAATCGCTCTGGTATAAGTCGGTATAGAATAAATAAGATTGGGTTACTATCATCGTACCAATTCCAGAATGTATTCCATAACTGTACTCAAAATACAAATCCGAATACCCATGTGCGCAATGAAAAGTGTGATGGAGGGTTAGATGCCTACTTCGAGGCATGGAGAAAAACACACGCTGCTGGCGAACCTGAAGAAGAATGGACCCAATTCCAATTCGCTAAAAGAATTGAATGGAAACCAGGCTCGGTTGGTGTTGAGAATGAGATTTTCAATGCTATCCAGACTGAAAAAAGCGGTGAAGAATATAACTTAGAACACTTTGATACCAAAATAATTGAAAGCATAAGTCAAAATGGAAACCAGGTAGATGAAGTTGCGGCACTAGCTGAGATTGATGCTGCTGATAACGAAATCGAAACAAAAAGTGGGAATTCAACCTTCCAGACTCAATCAAATTTAATTACCTCCCAAAGTACTTCTTCAACTCCCACGACCCAGGAAGAATACACCAATTTAAATGCAAATAAAAAATCGAGCGCTACTTCAAGTCCTAACTCTGCATATGATCTCCAATCTCGAAAATACGAAGATCATCTCATCAGGTTATCAAAAGACCAGAAATATGTAGAAATTCCAGCTGTGTTTGAAGCCATGTTAGTTGCTGGTGTTAATCCTACTGTAACAGCCTACAACACATTAATTGATTCTGCTCTTCAAATATCCCCCGAGAAATCCAATGCGGCTTCAAAGGCTATAGAAATTTATTCTGACATGCTACGTCGCAATGTTATACCAGACTCAACAACTTATCAGAAGATTCTTACAATACTTGCTTCTAGGATTTTGGAAGTTAATCAATTAAAAAGGCAATTAGAAGAAAAGCGTGTAAGATTTGGTGGCATTGATTTTGAGGGTAAATTTATGCTAAACTCGAGTGAAATTAAATATGCTACACTTGTCAAAAATGATAATGTAGATATTTTAACTGAAATATACAATGCTTCAATTGCAAGCAACCCAGATCATAATTATTCAACTGAAATATATCACCAGTTAATAACCGCTTATTCCACTTCCGGGCGTAGTAATCAAATGACTAAGATTTTTGAGCATATGAAGGCAGGTAATGTTATTCCTATGACATCAACATTTTGTCAAATGATCAATGGTGTTGCAAAGTGTGGAGAACTTGATAAAGCTGTCGATTATTACAATATTTACAAAAATCTAGCAATAGATCATAACAATGGCACCATTAATATGCTTGATCGTCAGGATTTTTTGGTTTATTCTTCACTTATTAAGGCCTATGTAGTATCAGATAGACTGAAAGGTGCTATAAAGTTTTATAACAAGATTATCGAAGTCTACGCTGGAAGCTCCATTCCTTTCTCCGAATTAATAGTCTACGAGGGCTTTGTTAAAGGGCTCATAGAGTCAGGTATGCTTCCTGAGGCTCTCAAATGGGCTGAAAACCTCACAGGTGCTCTAAGATACAGTGCTATGACCAATATTACGACTGTAGCAGCTGACCTTGGGATAAGATCCATAGCTGATACGGCGTTTGAACACTTACTTCAGAATCCTCAAGCTGATATTATTACACCAACTATATCAATGCTAGCACTTAGTGTTCGAGAAGGCAGAGTTCAGGCTGCAGAATATTATTGGGAAATCTTGTCACATCCTCTAAACAATGTCGATTCTTCATTTATTGAACCAACGGCAATGTTTGCCGTTGCTATGATTGGTTCTGGAAAAATTTTTGAAGGGCTTATATCATCTGAAAATATGTTTGATCGAATTCGTAAATCTGCTGTTGATAAGACAGATCATCTATATGACGAAATTAATGAAGGAATCACGTTCATAAATAACTTTATGTCAGAGCGTGGTATCTTCGATCCTCGCCTTAATATGCCAGAAAATATATCTACACAGAGTTTTGTTTTGCCACCTCCTACTACTTCGATGTATGAAGACTCTTTTGACCCTTATGCAAGCAAAACTGATTTCAAAGGGTCTTCTATCATTTCAGATGAGCTCGATCGCGCATCATCCCGAGGAAGGGACGGCAAATTAAGCGATATAGTGAGTCGTTTTAGAAATATCCGCAGCACGGGCCGACATCCTCGATATGCTATCTATGCTAAACTCATTTCAGCTGCAGCACGTGAGAAAAAAATAGACCTCGTTAATGAAATTCTCGAAATGGCTCGAATCGATGTACCATTACTTCAGCAGTACCGCTGTGTACGTTATGGTTGGGTTTCGATTTTAGATGCGATGATTGGAGCTTGCCTTACTCTTGGAGATAGAGATCTAGCTGCCCAGTATCATCAAGAACTTCTCAGTATCGGTGCAGTACCAACTGCTAACACATTCGGACTCTATATAACAACTCTTAAGGGATGTACTAAAACCTTTGATGAAGCTGCAGACGCTATTAAGATCTTTAATCAGGCCAAGAGTGAGGGTGTCAAACCTTCCTCATTTTTGTATAATGCGCTCATAGGTAAACTTGGAAAAGCGCGTCGTATAGATGACTGCCTTTATTACTTTGCTGAGATGCGTTATCTCGGAATCCGGCCTACTAGTGTAACATATGGTACAATTGTTAATGCACTTTGCCGTGTTAGTGATGAAAATTTAGCAGAATGTTTATTTGAAGAAATGGAATCAATGCCTAACTATAAACCACGTCCTGCTCCTTACAATAGTTTAATGCAGTTCTTTCTTAATACAAAGCGTGATAAGAGTAAAGTCTTATCATACTTTGAACGCATGATGAAGAAAGGAATAAAACCAACGAGCCATACTTATAAGCTTATTGTTGATGCTCACGCAACCTTGGATCCCATAAATATGGCCGCAGCTGAGGCTGTGCTTGATATCATTCGCCGAACAGGTCAAGAACCAGAGGCAGTTCATTACTCTTCTCTAATTCATGCGAAAGGGTGTGTAATGCATGATATAGACGGTGCAAAAGCAATCTTTGAATCTGTAATGGCCGATCCATCCATCAGTCCACAAGCTTGTCTTTACCAAGCGCTTTTCGAGGCCATGGTTTCTAACCATCTAGTTCATGAAACAGAGCCAATTCTCCAGGAAATGCCACTTAAAGGTGTGGAAATGACTCCTTACATTGCCAACACTTTAATACATGGTTGGACCAGCGAAAAGAACATCTATAAAGCAGAATCAATTTACTCTTTAGTAAATCCTGATGAAAGGGAACCAAGTACTTATGATGCAATGATCCGAGCATATCTAATTGTTGAAAATCGGTTGGGGGCTAATTCCGTTGTTAAAGAGATGTTGAGTAGAAATTACCCTAGCGCTGTCTCAAATAAGATATGTGAGCTTCTAGGTGTTAATCATGCCGAAAATTGCAATTAAGTAAACTTTTGCTTAATTCTTTTCCAACATATTTAAATAATTTCGTCAAAATTTTCGATTTTTATTAAGGCTTTATTCAGATTAGGACTTTATTTCTCTATCTCACATTAGGATTCGATTGGGAAAATTTAACGAGATATCTCTCTCGGATCTTACTCCTATTCTAGGAACTGGTTTTCTGAAATTTTTGGGAAAAGAAAGGGATAGGAGGCGTGGGCGAGCCAGGCGTTGGTAGGTTTGGGTAGGTTTGGGGCTTACAAGAATCTCTCAACTTAATAGTTCATAAATTTCAGGTAATTTTAAATTTGAAGTGTAATTATTTTCAACGAAACCAATACCCAATGGAATATCGACTTATGGCAAAACTTTTCTGGCTATTTCTTTAGCAAATTCAGGTGCTCTCAAATCATTTGATATAGATTTCCTTCTTGGATTAAAAGAAGAAAGACCCTGTGAATGTATTTTATAGTTGGAATACTTAATTATAGCTCAATCAGGGCAGAGATGAAAGAAAATAATAAAGTTTTTATACTGATTAATATATACGTGAAAATGTGACAATGGTCAATTAGAGATGACTCCAGACTTCGAATGATCTTTCCTAGTAGTTCCCTAAAATGATCGTAGCTAACATTACTCTGTTCCATTCAGTACAGCAATTAATCACCGTAAAAGTATAATCACAACGATTTCAGACGCTTTTTTCGCTTTTATTCCCTAAAATTACATGAAATTATCCACACAATTTTCAATAAACCTGTAGTCATTAAGTGTTAAGATTTCGCTTCATCATATGAGCTACTTAAAAGCTCCAAGGAAGGAAGAGTATATCTATTATATATAATTGCCGTGCTGCCACATTGCTGCTTAACCTGTAAATAAATTCTTACTGTTCATGTGACTAATTGAGGTACACGGAACGCTCTAGCGAGAAATTTCATAAAGTAGTATTGAACTTGTATTTACTAACCTCCCCTTCGATGTCGAGCAAGTGTTTGTCCAAATATAGGGATTTTCAAATATAAGTTAAAAACAAAACAATCCAAATGGCTAGAAACCCAAATAACTCGGATCCAGCGATGTTGTACTTAGCTCCTTCCCGCGGAAGCTACAGAACCTCTTTCAGTACTAGTCTACACTGTAAATACCTTAATGGTTACACTTTTTTCATGATCATCTGATACGAATCATTTTCATAAAGTCTTATGAAACTTAGTTATGATTTTTTTCTTTACTGAATAAAGCTCTGTCGTCACCTAAATATTCGAATTATGCAAGGCTCTTTATAATCGAGTTGCGCACGCGTTCTTGTTTTATTAACGTCAGTATTTATCTACAAATTATCTTTTTCCGATATTCTGTAATCAAGCTAATTACCTAGTCACTAATCTACGTCAAATCTCGAAATGGAATCCACCAAATTCTGTTCAGTCTGTGGATCTTTGCGAAAAATTGAGGATTTTCATATAAATAATCATGGAAAGGTTTTGAGAACCTGCTTTAGGCATTCCATAAAGCGAAAACAACCATCTTTAGATTCTTGGGATAAGTTTTTATTCGAGATTAGAGACTGGAATCGACTTGTATGATATCACTCTATCTTAGATAATCTCTGAAGTAAACCAATTGCGAATTGGTGTAGTCTCAAACCAATCAGATTTTTGTCGATTATACATTTGAGATAGACCAATTGCCTGTCGTAATTGGATCAACCATAGAGATTAGAAGATGGCTTGTAAGACAAAATCAATTTAAACGAAGCTTTTAACCATCTATTTTTGCTTTCGATTCAGAAGACGTAAAAATAACACCAAGATTCTTGTCAGCTCATCTCACGGCACTCGAGATAAATCGGTCTTTGACCGTACTTCATCCAATAGGGCACGAGATAGAAGCACTGTGGAACAGTTTGAATTTTATAGTATGCTTTGTTTACAACCGTATTTTCATAGTCGAACGCTGGGAGTGAGTACGGAACACGCCTACCATACTTCCTACACAGATTATCATTTATCTGACGAAATTGAAAATTTCGTTGAAATTCATTGTAATTTACAGTCGCCATCTGAGATTTACCAGAATATCTAGGAATCACGAGTTCCAGAATTCAAGCTAGCTTTGCAGTCTCAGGTATACTATTTGTAGCACAAGGCCAGCATGAAGCATTGGCAGCGTCATGGGAATCAAATTGAGTTAGCAAAATTGTTGTCCAAGGAAAATGAAAGAGAATACCGAACATCACAATTTTAAGTGGAGAATTTTTATCGCTCGCAAATTTTTTCAATCTCCAATCAAATATAATTGGTCAAAATAGATTCAATTATCGAAGTCCAGGGCAATCTATACTTACTGTACGTTATACTAAAGCTACCGCCAATCTAGTAATATTTTTGTCAATAAACAGGGCAAGCAAAACAAGTCGGGCTCAAAGCATTGCAAAAATCGTCTACTACCTGAACTTAATGAATGGAATATTTTTATATTTCAAATTAAAATTAAAATTAGAGCAAATATGTTTTATCCCTGAATTTGCTCTAATGCATACTTTTTTCAGGGCCAAACAAAACAACTTAATGTTTCGTATGATTGTAATATTTGCTAAATTTTTATCACATTTGGCAATTCAATTGGGGTGTCTAGTGAAGCTCTCGCTGAATTTAGTCCAATAAAGGGAGTTTTCAACATAACTAATGACCTTATTCAAGAAGCAGGTCATAGGTTCCGCCGAATTAAACACTTTAAAAAATCCGAATTTGCCTTCAATTACTAATTTGCTTGCTTCAAGATGGAAAAATAGTAAGAATTATTTCTCAAATTTTTTGGTGCGGTGGCGAAGTGGCGTAGTGGCAATCCACACTAACTATCGATTAGTGAGTATATCTGATTTCTGACAGATAACTTGTTAGTGACTTGACTCGTGAATAGTAGTTTATCCATACTACTGCTATAAGCTCGACGACGGACCCTACAGAAAAAGGAAAATGTAGAAGTTTCTGTTGGTCATGGTGCCTACAATTTCAACTCAATTTTAACCATTCAAAAATCAATAATTTTTCAAATTATCTTTCTACATTTGTATACAAAAGATTTGACTTACTATCTGGTATGGATAGATAATAAAATGAGGGGTTGAATGTACACTTGAGACTATGTTTAATGGAATAATTTTCCTTTTTATTTAAAAAAAACTAACTAAAGCACAATCGATCTAGTCTCTGTCAGTTAAAGGGATGAGATCACAGATTAAGAGTCCTGAAAGTAAATTGAAGTCTTAAATTATATTAAATTCATTTGCTGCAGACATATGCTCTTTCACCTTTCTTCTCATACGTTTAGATGCATCATCAAGCTCTACTTTAGGTAGATCTAGATCTAATTTTCTTTGTTTTCTAGCTCTTTCACCTTCTGGGGCTTTTTCTACACTCTCGGTATTTTTTGCTTTGCGACCTTTAATACTTCGATCGGCTTTTGAAGCTTTGGCTGGTCTAAGCCCAGGTACCTTGATATCTCCAGGTTTGTCTCTTAATGCAAAAGACTTGGCTAAATGACCTAGGTGTAGTTTAGTTATGTTGAAAATATGTCTCTCGTCTGCTACATGAGTAGCATATGCTCGTATTTGACTTTGGAAACCTCGCCGAGCCATCTCAAGATATTTTGGAGAATCTTGTACCCATCTTTCCACATCAAGCTGCCAATTAGTTGCACGTTCCTCCCACTCTTTTCCAACTCCCCCAAATCCTTTTCGGAGCAAATCCTCTGCAGCTTGAGAAGTCAATGCTTTTACTCCTTCTTTGTGACCAGATGCAAGAATCGAAATATATTCTTCTTCCTCACCTGGCAACAAAAAGATGAGAGCACGACCATCTTTTCCGGCTCTTGCTGTCCTACCAATTCGATGAAGATGATCCTCTGCACAAAACGGTGGGTCATATTCGATGACATAATCTACATTGGGTAAGTCAAGGCCTCGAGATGCGACATCTGTACAAAGCATAACGCATGGCTCTGTAGACGTAGAGAAGGCTTTAAGTGTTGCAGTTCTAGTATTCTGTGTCAGAGAACCATGAAGTCGATGTAATATAACCGTATTGTTTTTACTTGATATTACAGTTCCATGAGCTACAGTGTCCTTTGTAGTCTCATTTACAATAGTCATGGATGGCAGATTTGCATCTTCTTCACTTTCAGATAACGCTTCAACTGGTCGACTGAAAAGAGAAAAATGAAAGTCAACGGAATCAGCACATGATATAAATACAATAGCTTTCATGACGGAGCCTCGTCTTTCAAAGGCTTTTTTGAGTATAGCAGTTAATGTTACAAGACGCTGTTTTGCAGGCACAATAGCATAAGCCTGCTTGAGTTGTGCTGGGGCCAGGAATTTCTTTACAGAACCCTCGATGCTATCTCCTGTGTCTGTTAGTTTATTATTCTCTGTTGAATCAGCTGCTATGTATACAGCATCCTTTAAGCTAATTTCTCCCAATCTTTGTACGTTCATTACCATAGTAGCTGAGCAAAGAACATTGACTCGTCGTTTTGGCAAAGATTGACATTTTAAGTTATTGGTAACCTGATTTACTAGACCTTTCTTACTAAGCTTCTCGACAATTTGTTTGACCTCCTCCTCAAATCCTAACTCCATCAATCGATCTCCTTCATCTAAAACAAACCATCTGACTGTATCTACTTTTAATACTTCAGTGCTACCCAAATGATCTAGTAGACGTCCAGGTGTTGCAATTAAGATATTAACTCCTTTACGTATTCGAGCTTTTTCTGATTGTTTACTCTCCCCGCCAATAACTGTAGATCCTACAATCCATGGTGCACATCTTAAAAGTTTTTCTAAGACTGTTGCTATTTGCTTGCAAAGTTCTCGCGTAGGAGCAAGAATAATAGCGAATAATCCTGAATCTCTATGCACTTGAACACCGTGTGTACTCATTTCCATAATTCTTTGCACAATTGGAAGAAGATAAGCCATGGTTTTCCCGGAGCCCGTTTCTGCCTGTATAAATACATCTTCTTCGTGATTTATGATTTGAGGTATGGCTGCTTTTTGAATTGCCGTTGGTGCTTTCAGACTAAGCTTTTGAGATAGATGGGTAGCAAGTCTTGTAGAGAGCCCCAAGTTTGTGAAATTCTCCAATTCTGAAGGGAGTGGAGCATTTGAGGGTTCAACATGATTTTCTTTTTGTTCTGACCCTCCACACTTTGTTTTCGCCGTTGGATTAAAAGAAAATAATGACGAAATTATCTGTCCATCTTTTTTGGATTTCGATGTTTCTTGACTCAAATTGGTTTTCTTCTTAGATTGGTCTCTTTGATCACTCAAGAGTGCATCATCAAATATCACTTTTTTCGCTACAGGAAATGTGGCAATATTTTTGGATTTCGAAGTCTCTATAAATTATTAGCTTTTTATCAGATTTATCAATATGATTTACCATACCCGAACCATTGATGCAAATACTGCCAGCGGGCAACTTCCCCGAAATGAATCTAGCCTTTGTTTTTTCTTGGTCTAACGCACTATCATTCGATTTAGCTATGACATATGCCAGAGGTTTGTTGCCAATTTAATAGGCTAGCTTACTTTGTTTCATTTTTCTTCTTTTCGTTCTGTAGTTCTGAAAGTCTCTGTATACCAGAAACAATATGATTTGGATTAGCAGGACTTTGATCTGAGAGTCGTCGTTTTTTTGAACTTGGATATCCTCCGCCTACAAAATCTTCAGTCTCTTCTGCGTAGTTTTGACTAAATATCTTTCTTTGAGATGCCTGTGATGTTCCTTGGGCTGCTCGTTTTGCAGCGCATTTTTTAGCAATTAATCGGTCTCTCCATTTACCACCTTGATAAATCTTTTTGGAAATTATCGGGGAATCACTAATTTCAAAATTAACGAATATCCCGTCATCTATCATTTTTGCGATTTAGTTTTCTATATACGACGATGTTAAGCCGAATTTTTTTTTCAAGTAGTCCGGTGTCGCTGTGTGTCTACGATCTGACGATAATTATATAAATATCTACTGATATCAATAAAAATTTACTATGACGTAACCTGAAAATTCTTTCGGTTTATTAATTATCCAGTTAGAAACCTGAAATTCTCGTCTCCCCGACACTAGGGCCGACTTGCCAAATTAGAGTAGGCGGCGAAAATTAGACGAATTATTGGAAATGCCAAGACTACAACAGAATGTACAATCCCGATGTTTTACAATTTGGTTTTCCATTCAACAGAGAGTTTTTATACGATTGATTAAGACTATGAAGTAAACAAATGTTTTGGGGTAATTTACATACTTCTTGACCAAATATTCATCTAAATCTTGTATCACAGTATACAGTCTCGTTTTATCCCTCACTAGTGAAAACTCAGCAATTATAAAGCTTATTAACCGCCACTAAAATCACTATGAAAGCTCTATGAAAATACAATTGAGTCGACAAACGCCCTTGCCACTATATGTGCCTATGCTACTGTAGAACCTTGTCTTGAAAATAAAATAAAAAATGAGAGACTTCCGACTACACATATTGTTGTCGGCGATAAACACATTAAACTAAGTTTTTGGTCACAAACCACGCCTCTGATTCTCTGAAAACTAACTATCCGTGGCGATAAATGCTTGCCGTACTAGTTATTGCTAACTATTGGTAGTGCCAGAGGAGAAACAGATAAAATTTATTGGTTTTCTCTCTCTCTTATCCCGCTCTATTATGACGGGACAATGAGCTAAAAAGACGGCTTTGCAACCTTTGTGGTCCAAAATTAGTTTCCAAGAGGATTCCATCTATCATAAACTGAAGGGATGCCTTCAAGTATCAAAATGGACTCTTTTGAATGTAGCTGGGCCAATGAATCTCGAGATCAAAAATAAAATACGGAAAACGCTTTGTATCCTTAGTCATAGCTAGATAGATAGCCCTACTAAATTCAAAGATTTTATTTTCTAGGGCAAATTGTCTACTTACCTTTATTACCCTCGGATCTAATTAAGCCTGAATTCAACTCGATCAAGCAAATTACTTCTTCAGGAATTTTTCTTGTTAAATACTTGTTAGATATTGCATCAGCATTCCATAATGGCAGGACCTGGGATCTCGTCTTGAGCCGGAGGGTTTCTCAGTTGATGAGATTGACCAGCGGAATAGAGTTAAAAGGCAAGAGAAGATTTTACAGGCACCATATACGGAAAATCTATGTCTAAATCTCTCCTTATCAATTCAAAAGGGTTCGTCAGACCAAAGCTGAGTAGCTGCTAAAATGGAGAACTTCAAAAATCTACTGTTTGGAGACTTCTAGCCCTGATTTCAAATATTTGGTAACAAACTATCAGTAACTCTAGGAACAGTCGAGAAATAGAGACTTCTGGTCGCGTTGCACTTCCTGAAAGCTCTTTTCTATCTAAGTAGAAATTTAAACTTAAAAAAATCATGGATAGATGGTTTGTGAAATAGAAATATTAAATTACGTGTTTTAGATTCAGCTGATAAACTACTCAAGTACTCAAAGAAAATCGGATGAGAAATTCCTACCGAGCCTCAAACATTATTTAACCAATAGATTAATGGTCGGGTCCAAGTAAAAGATGACGAAAATAAAATAAAACTATTTCAGTCAGAGGATTTGAAGGGCAAACTTTATCAATAAACAACAACAGCTTCCAATTTTCAGTTTTCAGCCCTTTCAGCTCATCTTGCTGGCCTGACTACAGCTTAAATTTAAGATTTTACTTGAGCACTTTTATGTCGTTCTGTATTAGAATTTGGGATAATGTATTCAAGGCTTTAACAAGAAAGAGCTGCTCATATCTTTTCCAACAGTTTTCTGAATTTCAGAAGACAAATATCAAGTTAATGGTTTGGCAGCAAGATACTATAAGTCATTTTGCTTATTAGATAGCGGTGAACTTAATGGATGAAAGATAAAACTTACAATGGATAGCATAAATGCTTGATCAAATCAAGAGCTTCTGCAAAAGTTTGTTTTGCATTGCAGAATCCTAGATGAGTTGTGCTTTGACATGATGGAAAGAAGCCTTCAGGTAAGAATGAAAGTATCGAATTCTAATTATTCCACAAGTGACGCTGAGTAGACTTGTTTGAAGAATAGTTGGAATTTTTTATCAAATATCTGAAATAATCTCTAGTTAAAGATCACCTGATATATTGCTAACTTGTAGCAGGGGGGGATTTAGATAATTTGTTTAATAGCCCCTATATAAAAGTAAACAGACGAGATATAAAATGTTATGGACAACACCGCCCAGTTGCTCTCAATTGGGTGTGTGACCAATTACATGTTCATAAACTAATACATTAGCGAAATTATTAAAGCTCATGCAAATAATATTAAGTTCCATGAGATGACCTAACTAGTTTAAGATGTAAACACTCTATTCGTTATCAACATTCACTCTAGATGTAGAGTTGATGGTGTTTAGTATTTCGTTCACACATATCAAGTGACGATTTCACTCTGGTGTTGTATATGCTGAATGCACGTCTTTATCGGTACAGGACTAGAGTATCTTCATGTTATATATTTTTAGATGAGAGAGGTTAATGCAATGGATCCTAAAAATGTGAAATCTCGACAAGATCAACGGCTCCAACGTCCTAAGCAGTTACCCTTACTGTTTTTGTATTTTTTTGTTGTAGGGTTTCTCATCTATAAGGTTTTCTAAGAGCTATATGTCTCCTGAGGCCAATTTATTCTATGATACTTCTCACTACTGAAGATTCACGGTCTTATTCTAATCCTGGGCATTCACTAGGTAACCTACCTTTTATTCCAAATATGAAGCAAGCAAGAGAAAAGAAAGCGATGAAAAATTAATAGTGATCATTTGTTGTCCAAAATATGAGTGTGTATGTTCCTGAGAGAGAGAGAGAGAGAGAGAGAGAGAGAGATAGTGAGTTACTACACAAGTAAAATTACTAGTGAGAAAAAATATTTTTCAAGTGCAGAAATCGATACAGGGCCAATATAGATATTCACAAGTAAAGATTATTTGTTAATCTCACTTCATAGTTGGGGTGAGAATTAAATTATCTATCAGCCTAACCATGTGACCGTTTGCTAGTCCCAGATATTCTTTAGGAAGGGGATTATCAATAGGAAGCATCTTTATTGCTCCGCAGATAATTGCACCTTTATTTTCGGTAATCTGTTCGACTTCTTCAAGAGTCTCAGGATCTGCTAAAGAAAAATAATCAAGTAAAAATCGTACACCCATTTCTCCGAGTAGTTCCTGTTCATCCTTAATTTTATCCATAAAAACTAGAGCTGGCTGTAATAAGCTATCTCTAGTTCGGTTTCCTCTCAAATATTCTTGCTCTACAAGACGAAGTGAGTTGATTAAAACTGTTGCCAGCTTACGCCGTCTAGTTCCTAAGTACTGGTTCCTTGAGCTAAGTGCTAGACCGTCAGGCTCTCTCTGTGTCTCCCCAACAACCACTTCTGTATTTATACAAAAGTCTTTCACCATTTTTTTGATGATGATTGTTTGTTGGATGTCTTTCTGTCCAAAATAGACCGTGTCAGGTGTTACGATGTTGAATAGTTTCATACAGACCGTAGCAACGCCTCTAAAAAAGGTCGGTCGACTAGTACCTTCAAGAAGCTCATCAAGAGGCTTAATATTAACAAAACTACCATTTCCTTTGATTTCCTGACTAAAGCATTTGTCTGGATACATCTCTGACGTTATAGGGGCAAAAATAGCAGCAATTTTCCCAAAATTACTCCCATCAGAAGCGATTTCATCGTCAAGTTCCTTTAAGAGCTGTATATCCTTTTCAAATGTTTTTGGATAGCTGTCTAAATCTTCATTTACACCAAATTGTGACGGATTGACGTAGATACTAACGACGACTGCGGAATTTTTCCTAGCTGCCATTCGAATGAGTGACAAATGGCCATCATGAAGGGCACCCATTGTAGGCACTAAGCCTACAGTGCGATGATCGAAAACTTGTCTACGACGCCATTGCCGAAAGCTTTGAATACTACTAAGAATCTTTATAGATGTATTCGGAATCACTGGAGTTTTGCATCTGGCTTGATGACTGAAAATACTTGCAGGGAGATTGCGCAGGGACATAACAGGTTGGTGGCTCGGATTGACAATCTTCAAAATGGAAATTCCATAACATTCCCTCCCAAATAGTTTTACACAAAATTGTGCTTTGAATTCCTAATTTACTTATGTGATTTGAATATTTTATGCAAAGCTCATGTAATACTGACTTGTTCATTTTTTCCCCAACCTACGGATATGGCCAAAAAGAGGGCGTATTAATAGTTTATCCGAATTACCGAAATTCTTATTATAAGCGTTGTGTGACTGACATCCGACATTTGTGTGAAGGCGCGTAACATTTTGGCTCCGAACACCAACGCTCTATGAGCCGTAGAAATGTGTTTTTTATAATTAATTAATATTTGGCAAATGTTGCCTGGCCAACATTAGTAACAATTTGTTTTGCTTAAAATGCCAGTGCTTGTGCATGACTCTACAGTATATTATAATTTAGTATATATTGCTGTCTCACAGCTATTAAATATTTATCACTTGTCTAGTCTTATTATTTCAACTTAGAAACGTAGGCAAATTATCTTAAGATAATGATGTAAGTTTTTAGAGCAATTCTTAATATTAGCCGCAGGTAGGCATTGAAGCAGCATATATCAAGAGGTTTGAACTCCAGATCCCAAAGAAATTAAATCTTCATGAACTAATTGGAAACATGTTCTTAAACAAGCGGATATTTTGGTTTATTTATTTTTCAATTTGAAAAGTATGGACGTTAAAAACACCAACATTAATATGACTTTCCCTGTCGTATCTAATAGATACGAAGATGCGCTTCTTAACGAGCCTGAAACCTTCATTGATAGTCATTTATCGTTATTGTCTCCGAGTTCTGATAGAAGAGAACTCTTTCAGAAGATATGCTACTTACCAAGATATTAGATTAATCAGGTATAAGCTGCTTAATCGGTTTTCAAAAAGGGGCACCGCTCAGACTGTTTCAATAAGACAACAATTGAAAAAAAGTTTAATATCTGGATAAGAAGCGTAGTCCAATAAACAATTGCAACATCAAAAAGAACAAAATTTTCACCAAATATTAAGTCTTCATATCTAATTGAATAATTTTGATGTCGAGTGATTACATAATATATGAATGACTTGGATCAAAGTCAACATCATCCTTCTATCACAAATGGTTCTAATTCTATATTTATTATTTTGTCAGTTACAGACGTCGAACTTTAACTAATTGTACAACAACGGCACAAAGGGTTAAGAATTACTAACAAATATATCTAGAGCACATTATTGGAAGGTATTGACAAAGTGTATCGCTTATTATGATATCATGCGACCGATTAGTGTACAACTAAAGTGTTGTTCATGGTGGGTTTTGCTGAGTTGTGAATAGAAACTCACACTTTTCAAAGAAAAATTATAAACTCCATAAATGTCCAAAAATTATTCTATTATTTAAAAACACAAGTAACAATTTATGTTCTTCAAGTTAATAAACTCCTCATTCAGAATTGAACTCTGCTATAGGGTTGGAGTAAATTAACTTTGATGTGAAATATTATACATTCTTTTTCAAGGTACAACATTAACATAAAATTTAAACTGCACTCTCTTGAGCAAAGATCGTCAAACTCTCATGAGAGAATCATTATTCGCTGGAAAAGTGTACCACCCTCTCAAGCATGAAATATTAATATCACATGATATAATTTGTCGTCTTATCGATAAAGTAGCGATTCCATAAACACGAACTCTGAGCCTTTGAGCAAATATCTCATAGTCTGTTCCGATATCAAAAATATAAGATGTACTTACATCTGAAAGAATGAATGTTTCTACAAATATCAACATTTAAACATCTGAGCTTAGGTACTCTGCCAAATCTAGTATTTTACTATTATATTTTATTAGATTTAAAAAGTTCGAAAATGAAGATTGTAATACGAGGAAAGTATCAATGGATATAATTTGATGTGTGATTCGATGTGATTGAAGATATCAAAAATTTGCACAAATGTTCCCATTTAAAATTAATCTTAAGAGAAAATAATTATGTGTATTTCAAATTTCAAAATTTTTCCAATAATTTAATGATGTTGGGCTTCAAACCTGAGAGTACAGAATAATTGAGATTTTCGTGAAGGTCTAGATGACAAATCGTGCATGAAATTCACGTGTTGCAGGGGTTGGAAAAAAACTGGGTTGTTTGCAAAAGTAGTATACTATTTTTCAATTTTTCTAGTCGAAATTCCAGTGTGACTACCGCTAATAGGGGTAGTCAGACTTGAATTTCTGAAAAGTTATATACGAAATTCGTATAAAACCTCGTTTTTTAAACCCCTGCAACACGTGAATCTCATGCACGATTTGTCATCCTGATCTTCTCGACAGCGTCAAGTTTAAAGTTGAAGATATGGGATATGGGATATCTTTACTGGCTCCTAGGCACTCAGATTGATCATAGAATATATGTAAAAGGGCGTGCACAATTGTTGTCTACAATAGAAAATCCAGTATAAGTTTATATTCTATTGGTGGGAATCTTCTATCTAGGGTTGGATCCCTTTATTTATATACGCTAGCGAGCTCATGTTGTGCTTAGGTGTAGACAAACTTTATATACTATGTTGCCAAGGAAACCGGATAAACTCCGGATCCTACACACTAGGCTGCAGCCTGTAACAAGTACTACTGGAATCACCATATTCCAGTCCATATTTATTGACAGAATTCTGACATGATTCTTACTATAAAAGATTGCAACCCAGTATCCAAACCCATTGATCGAAACTATAAGTTAATTGCTACGAATGAGAAGGAACAAAGGGTATATACTACTCTGTATCAGCAAATCATAGGATCTTTCATGTACAGTATCTCGTTTCTAGAACTAGACATAATCTTGCATAGACAATAACACATCCGTATCAATTTGGCTCTGATTCCACTTAAACATATTTAAGCACAGCTAAGCGTGACATGAGGTATATCAAGGGGACCAGAGAGCTTAAGTTAACCTGTGAGCTATACACACCATTAATATTAAATGGTTACTGTGATACATAAAATAGGAACTTTCTTGAAACCAGAAGAAGTTTCTCTGGCTAGATTTTAAGCTTGGTAACATTACCGATAGCTGGCGCTCGCGAAAGCAGCGAAGTGCAACTCTTTCTACCTATGAAGTTGAGTATTTGAGCATGTCATTTATTTCCAAAAATTGGATTTGGCATTGGTTAGGGCTACATTATCTGGTTGGTAAAAAAATCGAGGCGATATTTCACACAGATAATAAAGCTGCAATCGATCTAGCTCATATTCCAAGACTAAGCGAAGCTTCAAAACATATAGACATGTCATACCACTTCACATGCGAGGGAATTCAAGATAAAACCCTCTTACAACAGCATATTTCTTTTACTACCAATCTAGTGGATGCTTATGTATGTGAAAACATGTTGAATTTGAACACTGAGTACACTTTGTTCGGTTGTTAGGCCAACAATCTGACCTAAACGCAGAAGAGTTGGACGGCAGAATCCTAGACTGAGTTTAGTGCACTTGAATTTGGCTATGGCTTTGATAAATATAAGGACTCCCCTTCTATACAAGCCGAAGCACTACTTTCCAACTGGCCAAATGATATTTACACTGTTGTTAAATGGAGTTCACAGGTTTCGAATTCTCATGCTAGCAGTAACTTACATACATGGCTCACAAAGATTTTAAGAGATTCTAGCTACAACCAGCCTCGACTAAGGAAAAATCTCTCTATGTGTGAAGATTTGGAGGGCAATGTAGTAGTAAATACGTATTGGATTTTTCTCTCAAGCCACCCCACCGCTCAAGATGAGCATCTACTGTCCCCATTTCTGTATATCCATTTTTCTTGAACATATTGACGGATGTAGGTCGTGCTGGAACCCACTGTCGGTCACCTTTTTTGTCAGATATCTGGTTACAGAATTGCGCTAGGTAAGTGCCAAACCCCAGTTTCTGAAACTTAGGACTGATCATGGACCCTCTACGATCTGATTTAACATGTCAAGATACAGAGAGCATCAAATCTGAAGTGAGAAAACCTACGATAATCAAACTCTGGATCGTAACCAAGCGATTTTGCGGCGTATAAGGTTCTAAGAACCTCGCCCAAGGCTTCTGTATCCATACCCTCCAACACAGGCGGAAGTTCAGTTGAGGTGGCTTTAGCTTTTAGCTGTGTGGTCATCTCTGTTTTTAGGTACTTCCAGGGAGTCTGAAGAGCTCCCCAACCCACAATCGCTCTGTAGAGCTGTATTAATTTGGAATGCCTCATTTAGCACCATCTAAATTACAAAAATGCAACTCACCCTGATGCTATCTCAGTAATCTTGTAGGTCGTGACGTCTGGCATCTCCCATCGGGGTGCAAAGTGTGAGCATAGCCATGGTAATATGTCATTGGGATTAACCATGTTTCGAACAACACAATCCCATATCTCATCTTTCCCATAAGCTTCCAAAAAGACTCTCCATATATCAGTTACATCATCTTTGGATGCCACACTGATGTTAAATCCCTCTTTTAATGTTGCCTCCATAATTCAAATTGAATCTAAAGAAAATAATTCTATTGTCGACCAATTTACCGGTAAAACAAAAAAGCCAGTCCATCATCGATGATATCAACTGGATAGAGGGTTTATATATTTTTTTCAACTTTGTCTTCGGATTTAACCTACTGCAATGCAATCAAAAGTAAAGTAGGGCAATGCATCAATTCAGGGGTATACTCCTAGTAGCGGAAGTATAATCGACATGCAATGTAGAATGTTCGTACAATCAAGCCCTTAACTCTCGCTTAACTTAGTTCTTACCGATTCAAGCCAAAAAAGCCTAGCTATGTAGAGATCTAAACTATATAAGCTGCCCCACAATTTCGTCACTATAGTATCAACCACCTCAAAAACAAAAACATATCAAAACAACCAAATCTAAAGCTTGCTTTTATCACTCTCTTCAATATATATTAATAAAGCCTCACCAATGATCAGAGACTAGTAAACTTCAAGTAAAAAAAAAACCCCCCTGTGCTGTAACTTAAAGGTTGACTTAGCACAGTATTGTAGAAACAGGGGTTACCTGCTGGTCCATTATTCTTAGATAGACATGGGCAGCCCCCAATATCATAGTTTTCACAGGGGGAATATTTTGTTACCATACAGTTGATTTTTGGCACCTTTTTAGTGAGTTCCCGGAACTAAACTTATAATTTTTTTTGAATTTTTAAAATTGAACCGTTAAGATTTGGACTAAACTACAAATAAAATCTTTTTTTGAATTAAAAAATTAAAAAAAAAAAAAACGGCACTGTAATGCGTTATGATTAAGGGGAAGCTTTGTGCAGAACAAGCAAGAATTTAAAAAGGCTATCGATTTAAGTTACATTCAACTTCGGGTTATGTCCAAAATATGATTAGAAGTGTGCGTCAACTGCTGTAAATTGAAATTTCCAAAAAAAAAAAAAAAAAAAAAAGCGTGGGAAATTGTGGGGAGCCCGCAGCAAAACCAAAGCTAAAGTGGGGGCATGGCACGGTTGACTGTACCTGCACTAGCACTAGCGAAAGCCACGCAGTGAATGGGACAGTCTTAACTAGCGTAATTTAGATGCAGGGGTAAGGGAGCCCGGAGTTTCGGATAAACCATTAATGCGCCGAAGCCATGTCTTCATACACAACGCACAAACGCCATAAACTCGCTCAGGAACGATCCCTATTCAAGGTGAGTAAGTTCCGTTATCGTAATTAACCAGGACATAGCACATTAGTATCCTATCATAGATTTTACAAAAAAAAAAAATACTTCAAATTTCATAAATGGATTAAAATCTATTTTTTGTGTTCGTTTTTTGCAACACCCGGTTCTTCTGAATATCACCAGTCCTCTAAGAAGATGAACCTACGCAGCGTATTAGCCAAACATTTGTCCTGTGCAAGGGCGGGGTGAAAAAGCATTTTCATGATTTAAGCATTACCGGAGTTGGTCCCCATTGATTCTAGCTGCTCAAAAAACTGATCCCACGAGTTTATCCCTAAGCTCGATTAGCAAATAAACTGAAGAAAACGTTAAATAAGAGGAGTGGCGCTTACCTCCATTTTGATTTTGATTTCTCCCTGTACTCCATTGATTTGATGCGGCTAAATGTGTTAGCGCCGCGAATATTGTGGGTGTGGGGGCGGGGGGCGAGTAAATTACCATAATCACGGCCTTTAGCTTTGCGTTCACTGTTTGCTCTCACGTCCCACTCTCGCTCTCCCGTATTTTGTATGCGTTTGTGTTGGTTCCGCATACGTTCTCTCTCCATTTCACACAATTTGGCGCGCTCATCATTTGCTGCGCTTTCATTCTAAGCGAGGAAAAAAACAGACAATCTATTAGTTTTGATGCCATCTACGCTCATATTCATTGGGCAACACCCTTAATACTTTGTCCAGACCTTATTTCTTCTCTTGCTAGTTTGCAAAAAAATCATTTTAGGTGGAGTTCACTCACTTTCTTGTTCGCTTGTGGGTCGTCACACGACAACAGTTCCATTTCTTCCCGAATTTGTTCCCAGAAACTCATGATGAAGATGGTTTTTTATTGCACGGTCTTTTCAAGATATGGTATTCACAGATCAGAAGAACAAGCAGTATGTATAATATGTGATACCAGCAAAAGAATGTAGGATTTAATCCATTATATATTCTTTGGGAACTCGGCGCCTTGAAAGCTGCCACCCCGTATTCACTCATTCATTCGCTTTGTGGAAGAAACTGGAAAAAGGAAGGATCGACGCATCTTAACTGTCCTTTAGGTCCAGTGAAGGGGCGGATATAGTCACATCAGTTGAGTATCAGTTGGATATAATGAAGCTTTAGGGCCTATCAGTCAGTGTCTTGGGTGTTTGTGTCGCAATAGCTGAGTGATGACCTGTGACGTGACGTGGCGAGACGCGACGAGAACAGATGAGACAAGGGTCATTTATTAATCACTACAAAAAGCCCTTTATTATTTTGTCTTGTAAGAAATTACAGACATTCTTACAGCAAACTGGCGCTGCTAATGCTCGGACATTATGGGCCAAAAGAATAGAGAGAGGCCAGGAAAACACTTCCGGCAAGTGAGCTAAGACTTGGAATGGTAAAAATGACTTTGCAATACCAATAACTATAGGCTACAGATCAATCATACCTGCTAAACAATGGGTGATCGATCATTCATAACTGACGCACTCGAGGTCTTTAAACGCCTATAAAATTAACCCTGGATAAGCGGAAGTACAATCTGTTCCATTATGACCGTTTCGTTCCGTTCACACTACATACTTTCCCAAGTACTTACGGAGGGACCACTCTGCACGTACTTTCTATCCATCTCTATTCCTTAGCTGCGCAATAATGGTTTGTGTTAATTTCTGCTAGTATTTGAGGCCAGAGGTTAAGACCCAATCTAACACATGAGTAAATGACTGGACTATGTTTCCTCACTTGACCCTCGCACTACCCTCTTCATTAAACCTCCGCCATGCTTACAGGAAGGACCCAATTTTATTTTTCTCTCAAATGATGATGATGATGATGATGTGAAAGTGACTAAAAAGAACAAGAGCGCATAAATAAGAAAATTAGAATTTGGGTTAAAAGATGCCATGCAACTCTGCCCAATTAGGTGTCGACAGTAAACTGTTTTTGACAGCGACTAAACCACAGCGTCAACATATGTCTCTAGCAATTTATAAGCGAGTTAAAACATTTGAATCACTCTTTGCTGAGAAACACTCATTGTTCGGTCGGAAATTATTTCTTTTTTTTTTGGTATGTCATCGCTGAATTCCCCCCTGTATTTGCAAGGGGATCTTTCACATACTGATTTTCATAGGACAGCGATTATAACCTCCATCTATATCTTTATACTCTTATCAGGTTCAGATAAATCTTCCATTTCACTCCTTCTATTAGCTCCGAGAATCTTGCAGACTCCACTCCACCCGAGGTAATTGACTCATCTAAATGATACAAGATGGAGGAGGTTGTTAATTAGGAAAATTAGGAAATTAGTTTCAATGTGTAATATTTGACGATTGCTCTTTAATACTTTCTCTTACAACTGGCATAATTCTCTTAAAGATTTTTGTCAAGTTTGTATGTTGTGGGGTAAGATTTTTAAGCGTTTCTTTTCTTTCCTGTTGAACTATAGAAATCGGTCACGAGAAGTATAAAAAAAAAATCCAGTGCAAATTGAGGATGGGGAAGTTTTTTTTCCCAAGACTAGAGGCCACTGTTTAAAAAAGGTCTTCGAGGAGATCATATTAAAGCACTATCTTCACAACTATGTTGATCCTGATAAATCTATGTAGATCTAAAGATATCTAACTAACACTTCTTTTGTTAAAATTGAATTATAGACACAAATATATTTTATTCATTGCTTGAATCGTCCGAGTCGCTCGAACCCAGATCAAGAATGTCATTTTCATCATCCTTATCATTTACATCCGAGTCTAAATTTTGGCTAATCTCATGATACGCGGTCAGCGATTGCCCTCCTTCATCCAATTCCCTCGCAGATGCGTCCGATTCGTCAACTTCCTCACGACGACCAATAATTACATTTCCCACAACTAGCAAAAGAGCACCGACAAACCAGAGCTTGGGTAGGCTCTCGGAAAAGATCATGTGGCCGAGTATAGCCGTTATCATGAAGTTGGATGATGTATTTAGGATGGATACCTTTGTTGTAGATGTGCTTTGAGCGAGAGCTTTTGTAAACAAAGTCCACATGATTCCATTGAGAATAATATTCAGACTAAAAAAGATCTGAAATTAAAGCATCAGCGGCCAAATCTTCTATAGATATTCATAGAAAATATGAGAGAGAGAGAAAACATTTTATTCGCTAATTGTGTATTTCATCTCGAGAAACGATCGGAACTTGTTTACGCACCACTCGAGTCAACAGCTCAACTATATTGCGTGAATGACTGAATCCAGACCATTCTACAAATGTTGTAACCCAATGACTTGTGAGTTCCGTAGTAGTACTGAAGAATTTTTCCTCCCCAAATCAGACAAGTCATCAATCACGTAGAACATGTTTGGTTAAGACGTACAGTTTAGCAAAAACACCATTTAAAGCTGCACAAGTTCCACTGGCTATAGATAGTACGATCCATCGTGGTCGCTGGCTAAACACTCCCATTTTAAGCGTTGTGTGTACTTGTTATCTTCATGGGTATATGTCAACTCGCTGAGATAAATAGACGTTTTAATACCTTGACACGGCAGTTAGGGATCCACTTTTTCATCTTACACCCAAGGTATTTAATTTATCTTACATGTGGAGGGCTAGATTCTAGATCGATTAATTCAAGATCACCCATAACCAACTACATCAACACGAAAAATGATCAATTATTACTTTCGTTTTAAATGGATAGAGCTTTCGAAGATTGGCTAAATCTTTAAGATCGTAACGGTATTTTTGACTTAGATCATAAAACGTATATTCTGTAGGTTAACATGTCAATCTAAGACCTATCACATTTTCCAACATGTTTGTAAAACAAAAAGAAACGTTATTACTAATACATAGAGATTTCACCCGATAAGTAAATTTATATATGCAATAGTTAAAGCAAATTGTGCCTTTTGAATATATTCCTGTCATTATCTGTTTGTAAGCTATGCACAGCAATTGCTTCTCAGAAGAAACGCCCATGAAAGCCCTGGTACAGTTGTAAACATCAGCCTAATAATGTCCTTAGAAAGCATATAGATGTTCAATTGGTAACAAAGGTTGGAACCCCCGAGATTGAGTGAAGCCCAACTCCCTTTATCAATATGATTATGATTAGAATATCATTATCAGTTCGATTGAACATGTTCCCTAACATCAACCTTCTCTTACGCATCACCAGGTCTCTTACTGTTGCAGCTAACAATTTTGACTTTATCTGCCTGAACAACCTGGCTAGAATTGTCCATTTTAAAAGTGACGTCTTTAATTAAAAAAGTCCAAACTTCGTCGCAAAATCGGTAAGTGTCAAGGTGTCCCTTATTGGTTTTTTAGCAATATCTATTATCGTTTTCACCGGCGTCCTGAACCAACCTTAAATGTTAATCGAGCTTTTACTTTATCAGCAAGTACTTCAGTTATGCTTCGATCAAAATTTGCCAAAATTTTCATTGCTAGTTGTGGCTCAATCCGACGGTCACTGATCAGATCATCCAGTGTATCTGTCAGAGCCATGCCTATGCTACAATTATCTCTGTCAGCGTGGAACACTGATGAGAAAAAAAATTTAGGCTAAGACAGCAGTACCTGCTACGGCGATATAGCTCGTAAAAGGACTGATTGTTGGATGCCATAGTATATCATGGGCAGTGAATAATGACGAAGTCCTGGGATAACATGCTGCTTCTATCCCTAGGACTGCTGACTAAGCTACGCTAATCAAACATGGTCAGGGCGTATTGATTGTAGCGACAAAGCTACCCATCGCGACATGATTTTCATGCGCGATCAATCTGTGGCAGGTTAAACAAGCCGTAGAAGAAGATGAGTGTCAAGTATGGATTTGGTGCGACTACAGCATCGCTGGCAGTAATTGGAGCATGTAAGATATTATTATTAAATTTTGATTCTGGCATGAAGAACTGACGTTTCCTAGATATGCTCTTTACAGGCGATGGAGAAGCATTCAATGTACGTTCAAAGGCTATGTTTTAAAATTTGAATGATTGTTTATACGGTCACTAGTTTGGACAATTTCTCGAAGACATTTCGCCCTATGCTTGGGCAGATATTGGTATCGGATTATGCATAGGATTATCAGTCGTAGGAGCTGCTTGGTAAATTTATTCATTCTTTATAGACACTTTTGTTAATACTTCTAGGGGTATACTCATTACAGGCTCATCAATTATTGGTGGTGGAGTGAGGGCTCCCCGAATTCGAACAAAGAACTTAATCTCAATTATTTTCTGTGAAGTTGTTGCTATTTACGGTGTGATCATGTCGATTGTATTTTCTGCTAAGCTCAATGTGATGGATAGAAGTTCTGTGAACTCAGCTAGCAACTATTACACTGGATTTGCCTTATTTTGGGCGGGCTTAACCGTTGGGATGTGTAACTTGATTTGTGGAGTTTCGGTAGGAATTAATGGAAGTGGTGCAGCTCTTGCTGATGCTGCTGACCCAAGCCTGTAAGTCCAATTTTAAGCCTCAATTAAACCTAATCAGCTAAAAAAAACGGACAGGTTTGTTAAGATTCTAGTTATAGAAATCTTCAGTTCGGTTCTTGGATTATTCGGTCTAATTATCGGGTTGCTAGTAGCTGGAAAAGCTGCCGACTTTGCATAGCAAAGAAACCAAGTATGAAAATCTATCATCTCCCAGGTATTGTAGATAGGACCTAGAAGAAATTGGCTGGGCGTTCAGGGCGGTCTGAAATTTATTCACTTCAAATTGCACGTAGAGCACTTGCAATTGATGGTTTTCTTCTGCCAAAATTGATCTTGAAAGCCATTTTGTATTACTATTTATCGATTCCCAATGTAGCCACAGCTGTATTGGAAATCATAAAAAAGTCTGTGCTACAATCAAGTTAGGAATAATAATTACTAGCACATTTCTCTAGAGATTACATCCATTGAGGGGATGAAACAGCTTTCGCCGCGAAGCAAGATCATCTACTGGGTAATAAAATTCTAAAAACTTCGAACGCAACAGAAAGGGATTAGAGTACGAGAGGAATTAGATTTCTGTATTGAAAATAATAAATTCTATCAAACATTGGAGTTTTGTATAATGCCAGTAAGAAAAGCTTGAGAAGTTTCCAGTAAGGTTACATTTTTATCTAGGATATTGCTCCTGAGATTTCCAATAAAATTTTAGCAATTTCTGTTGCTATATATCAATATATAATTGACCAAATGAAAACCTTCGATTTCTTCCTTTATTTCTGAGGATACTCGCCCCCCAATTCTTATAGCAAACAGAAGGGAGTCTAGTAATAGGACGTGGATCACGCGAACTCGGAGTTATCTTGTAACTATCACGTCAAGAGAAGGAACACTCGTCTAAACAGATGCTCTCTATTTCTTAACGATAATTGATTGTTATTATAGCCCATGTTCTATAAGCTTTTGGCCTATAGAATATGAACAAATCTGAGTTACGATCAAAATCAACTCAAGATTTTAAAGCCAGGCTCATCCTTCTGTTTCTTTTCTTGGAAAATCCGTGCAAAAACAAAAATTTGACACCAAACAAGAATTTCTTCTTAGCTTTTCAAACAAGAACTTAAAGGCCTAAGACAATATGGCAACACATATCAAAAATTTGAAGAAAAAAAATAAAGATCATAAGCATTACAATCGGTATCCTCTCAAGCCCTTGCACCTGGCTTTTTGGGCGTGAACTAGATAATTTTGTTAAAATCTATGAACTAGATCTAGGGTATAGCGATGGCATGGTTATAACTTTGATCTAAAACTCACAATTTTTTTTGATCTCTGCAGAAAATCGAACGTAATCCTCAATTTTTTTTAAGATGAGATTTCGATAAGGCCGAAAGGAAAAGCTCGCGACTATTAATACGATAAAGTCATAGATCGAGGCTATAATTCTGACGCAATGATAAAAATGGTAAAAATCACTTCTAGACGAATTAAAGAAGAAAAGCAATGCGCCGTAAATAGATTACCAAATCTTTCAAAAAAAACCATTCAAAAAATGAGAATAAATCCTTAATTGACTAATGTGAGTCAATGCTTGAAGAGTTACACGATATGCAAAAAGGCCTCTCTTCAGAGTATCGTGCCAAAAACTGTCTAAGAGTCCGCCTAATTAACGTATATCAGGGTATTAGAGCAGGTATGTTTGCGTCTTTTGAACATGCGTTAAGTTTCGAGGCCTTATGCGATGATATCTAATCATCTATTCGAAACTAAACTCAATGATCGAAAATGATTCAAAAAGTCAAAAATTTTTACTGGCCGAGGGTGTAATAGTTATAGACAGCCTCGGAATCAAATAAAAACTACAGTAACTTACTAAAATCAAAACCAAAAAAAGACGTTTATTAGTCAAGAAATTGGCTGTTAGTACACAAAGTACACAAAGTACACTGAAGACGAGGACAAACAAGCAATTCATAAATTCAAACGTCAATGCATATCGTTGCATATAGCTCTGAGTATAGTTCAATATACTTCACTTTAAGCCCATCTACAGTCATGACTCCAAGACGATTAACCTTATTCTTATTTATCTAATGCAAGATACACTGCAATCAAATTCGAAGGAATAACGATTGATACGGGAGTTACTCGCTGGTAAACAGTCGGCAAGAGTCAATTCGAAACTCTAAAAATAATCCATCCAAGTTTTGAAACAGATAGATCAATAGCCATGTGAGCTACAAGTAAATTCGGGGTCGGCTTTATATTCTCAATAGGTACAATTGTGTTCGCTTTACCAATTGGACCTACAACATTTCACACCTTCTTAACTGAGACGCCTTCTCTGCTCTGTCTATAAGATATAGATATATTGAAAGCCTTACTCGGAGCGTGCTGGCGTCAGAGCTCTACGTAAAAGTACGGCATTGATATTACTGTTGCCATCAACGTTACTCTCTACATCATTATGAGACAGCTCAACCTTTAAAATATTCTTATTATCATATGTGTAAATTCCCCTTTCCCGTACGAATTTATTGTCAAATTAGGGGCCACCCAAGAAAAACGACCAATGGGTCATATCGTGGCTATTCTAGAATCATATAAACGTAGGGAGCTATCTCAAAAAATTTGAATAGATGGGAATGATAATTCCGCTAACGCGATAACCAAGGCCGACCCTACTAAAGCTCTCCAAAGCCTAATAGATGCTATTGAACTAAGAATAAGGGTTGAAAGATTAGTTGAATGAGATAATTCTAACTGAATATTCCGCCCCTACATTACTTTACTAATTAAAGAGTTCCCAGTGTTCGGACATGGGTAACGCGAAATAGGAGAATTCGAAGTCGGGGGATTTAATTGATCATATTATGAAACTAGCGCACATCGGGTTTATGTATAGACAAAATATACACGTTTTTATATATCCTTTCTATTTACCAACAATAACTGCCTGTCAATTTAAGCATGCTTAACTCAGCACCAGTGCTATCGAGGGTGAAAAATCATACGTTACGATTAATATCTGGTGAAGAAGTAGTCTTATTTCTGTAGTATGTAACACTTCAGTTCATATGAAGTCTTTCTAGCAATCATCTAAACGACTAATTATCCAAAAAAAAGAGGTTCAAGTATGTATCTTTTAAGGGAAATCCCTAATATTTGAGTTGAGATTATATGCATTGATTATCGATTTGTAGTTCTAAGTCTCACTTATGGCCTCAAATACTACTGCTTCTAAAGTGCAAAAAGGCACGTAACGTAAATTTTCAACTTGTTGTTTTCTTATCTACACTGGGAATTTCTATATAAAGGGGTGTTCTATCATATAAAACCACATGATGTGACATCAACTAAATTATATAAATTTAGATACACAAGATGAAGTTTCCTTCCAGTTCACAGATAAAACTTGGTTGTTCTGAAGAATATCAAGTCGGCTTAATATGACAAACGCAATGCAATATTGTCGTAACGCGATTGTGGAGAAATTTTTTTGAATCAACATTTAAATTCTCTTTAATCACGTGCCGTGATGTCGAAATACTTGTAACCGCATGTCATTAGTCTTGATTAACTTGACCCTAATATGAGATCCATTTATAAATTTCATATCTAGATGAATTACCAGTTGTTCAATTATACGCCACGGTGAGCTATGTCTACTGCGCCTGTAGAAGCTGACCAAGATGTCGAAGTTTTCAAAGCCCTTGAATCCGAAGAAAAAGAATATATTAAAGTCTGAATTTCCCCACACTATATGAATTCAACATCTAACCTTATTTATCGTGTGATCAGGATGCCGAGATTGATCGTATTATGAAGGCGTTTCGTTTGGATGCGTAATTTTACCATATAAACTGGTATAAGAAAGTTGATGCACTGACACAAGTCAGGTATGCCGTACTTGATCTTCGACCGGGCGTTCCCGAGTCCGACATAAAGAAATGTTACCGCTCCAAATCTCTACTTATCCATCCGGATAAAACAAAAAACCCGCTCGCGCCTGAGGCGTTTGACCGTCTCAAGAAAGCGCAAACAGAACTCACCGATGAGAAGCACCGGATGATTCTAGATGAAGCCATTGCAGACGCTCGTATGCTCTTGATCCGAGAGAGGAAATGGACAATTGACCATCCTGAGCTCAAAACAACTGCATTTGAAAAAGATTGGCGAGAAAAGACTAAAATGGTGTTGATAGACAACGAACACAGAAGAAGGAGACAATTAAAAGCTCAGATGCAAGAGGAAGGAAGAGAAATGAAAAAAGTTGAAGAGGAAGGCGAATTGAGGAAAAGAAAGCGAGAGCATGAGAAAGATTGGGAAGAGACCAGAGAGCAGCGGATTGGTAGCTGGAGAGATTTCCAGAAAGGCAATGAAAAGAAGAAGAAGAAGAAAGGGAAGCCTTTAGGCTGATTGACTTGAATTTAAAGATTTGTAATGAGTCAAATTATATCTACACGGTGCAACACTTAGAATTAATGAATATACTATCATGTACCTTACAAGACAAAATCCTCTGTTAAGATTGACTTAGAAATCTAATCAAAAGTGTTTAAAGGCGAATTGTCTATATAAGTCTTGGATACTTATTTGCCCACGTTACGCCAGTGATCCTTGGTTGAAACCTAATAACCTCAAGACTGGCTCATAGAAGACTAATAATACTTTGAGGTTAATTAAGATTTCGGTATTTACTAATATCGTAGCAATCTTTATACACTCAGTCCACTGTAAACCGATGTTTCTTTTATTTTTCTGTTTTGAGTTTGGCTTTTGAAAAAAAAAACACTAAAATTAAAATTATTATTACTATTTTGTATCTAAATTGGTACATTCTAGTCGACGTCACATTCATGTGGCTTCATGTGATAGAACATCCCTTTATTTGGAAAGTTGGAAAGTCCCAGTGTAGATAGGAGAACAACAATTTTAAGATTTACATTACTTGCCTTTTTACTCTCCAGAATCAGAATTACTTGAGGCCTTACGTGAGACTTAAATTCCAAAACGATAATTAATATATACACTATTAGATCTCTACAATCATCTCCTTGACTCGGAGTCTGTTGCTTTTCCTATTCTAATTGATAAAAACAACGCAATATTTTCAATGATAATAATAATAATAATAATAATAATAATAATAATAATAATAATAATAATAATAATAATAATAATAATAATAATAATAATAATAATAATAATAATAATAATAATAATAATAATAATAATAATAATAATAATAATAATAATAATAATAATAATAATAATAATAATAATAATAATAATAATAATAATAATAATAATAATAATAATAATAATAATAATAATAATAATAATAATAATAATAATAATAATAATAATAATAATAATAATAATAATAATAATAATAATAATAATAATAATAATAATAATAATAATAATATCAGTTGGAGAAATAGAG
The DNA here is from genome assembly GCA_003957845.1 of Oidium heveae. NCBI lineage: Eukaryota > Fungi > Ascomycota > Leotiomycetes > Helotiales > Erysiphaceae > Oidium > Oidium heveae. The sequence goes on from QVIK01000197.1 coordinate 61,599, forward strand.
ATTTGCCCTCTTTTTACATAAAAAAAAATAATTCAATTACATGAACTCTTCCTACTCAGTTTATTATAAGAGGCGACTCGTTTTCAGTTTGGAAAATCGATATTTATATATATAAATATCAAAAGTAGATTTTTCTTATTAAAAAAATTTTTCACAACATTTGTAAGAAAAGAAATAAGAATTTTGCTTAATATCAAGCGAAATCCATTAATTTTTTTTTTCCAATCAGTGACAAATGAGTTTATCTATTCTGAAAAAGAAAGGGATGTGGGGATATTGTATTATATGTGGGGGATCTGTCAGCATATTTACTTATAATTGTTTACTCAATTGCTCATCGGCGTCACTTCAGAGATTAAACGAAGCAAAGTCGGTTAAAAAAAGAAGCTGAATCCATCGATTCGTAGATATAAATAATTTATTGACATAATAAGCTGGTCATACACTTCTATATACATACATTTCATTATCCTTTATCTCATAGTTCCTAAGCCTACGTATGGCTTTGGTGGTGGTTATATTTCGTAACGTTGTACGTACTAGTAGTACATGATATATGGTACATGGTAGTATACATAATTCTACATAAAATATCCCTGTATTCGGTTTTTTTACCGAGTGCTTACCGAGGGCTAAATCTGGTTTGGTTTGATTTGATGTCATTTTACGTCCGACGGCAGAACTATCTTCCGATAGCTGCCCAGCTGCCACCCGTAAGGCGCAAAACGCACTGCCTACTACAGTGAATACCAGTTTTTATCGACTAGACTAGATGTTATTTAAAAATGTAAAAATATATATGATAATTTACATTCAAGAGCCTAATCATCCCATGCTCTGCTCTTCCGAAAAAAAAAGTTTTAAAATTAGGTTAAACGTTTATGTCTACTTTAATATCCTACTGAAAGCCGCCGCGCCCTCCGCAGATCCTAAAAGCCAGTCTATTCCTTCCTGTGACCTACGTTTTCCAATCTCTTGCATAACCCTTGCCCTGGTTTCTTTGCAGAAAAAGAAATGTAACTGTGTCTTAGCTTTTCCACACGAGTAGTTTGTGAAATTCTCGTGATGAAATCTCCATGTCCTAAGCGCGCTGCGAGTAGTTGACCAATAATCCGTCTGGGAAGTCTCAGTTCATTAGGGAATTTTCCTGGAGGCTTAAGTTCAATCCTTAGTGATTTGTAACTCGCAGGGCAATGTCTTAGCCACCAACTTTTTTCTATTTCTGACTTTTTCTCCGCGAGAATCTGCTTAACCGCAGCGTGAGATATATATTCATTAGACTGATTCAGTGATGCTTCCTGCGCTGCTGTCTTAGCTAATCGGTCCGCTATTTCATTGCCTTTGACTCCCGCGTGGACTGGGATTCCAGCTTCTCGGTGGAATGCCGGGTTGAAGAAGTTCCGATACACAGGCAGAAAAGCCAGGAGGCTCAAGTAAATCGCTTTTGATAGCATTTTCAAATGCTGACCGCATCTATGTTTCTGTGCTTGTAGTTTTTTCCGTTTCCATTTGTAAGTGTGTGATCTCCCAGCCACCAGGTCTCTGCTCCAAAGAAAGCAACAGAGAGGACACAAGCTTTAAATGCATGTCGTACCAAGTAGGCGGGTGACCCTTTCATTGTGTTATTGAGGCGATGAAGATGCGCAGCTACTCCTAAACCTTTATGGACCAAGTTTTTCGTGTGGTTGAGAAAAGAAAGTTTTCTGTCTAGCATAACTCCAAGCCAGCGCGTGACCTAATTTGCTGAGAGTATACTTCCATCGAACGTCATAGGTGCGTATTCTTTAAGCCTTAAAGCTAAGGTGACATGTTGAAGCTCGCACTTATCCCCATTAAAAAAATGGCATTTTGTCTTCCCCAGTCAAGTAGGATCTGCACTTCTCTCTCCAGTTTTCCTGTGCACTCTGTAAGTGTGTGTCCAACTTGTAAAATTACCACGTCATCTGCGTAGCTGAACTTCAATTTATGGCCCCCTAGTCTTAGGATTGGTTCAATATACAGCATGAAAAGAATTGGAGATGCTGGAGAGCCTTGTGGAAGACCACAGACTAGCGGGCTTTCATGAGACAATGAGTCACCGAGTCGCATTCTAGCTGTTCTGTTAGTCATGAACGACCAGACCCACTTTCTGATCCAGCATGGCCATCCCTGGTCACTGAGTCGACGTTGCATCCTTCCTGGGAGAACGGTATCGAAAGCTCCTTTTACGTCTAATTTGAGAAGCGAGGCTACTAGGCCACAAGAGCGTGCTCTTTCTATCTCGTGTATAACACACTTTACTAGATCTAGAGCAGAGCGCTTTGGAAGCGCACCAAGCTGCTGTGGATTCAGAACTCCATGATTGATCGCCACTCTACTAAGGCGTTTGGCTATCAGTCTTTCCAGTCCCTTGCCAAGGCACGACAAAAGTGCTATCGATCGCCAGGATCTCACAGAGCTGAGGTCTCTTTTTGGGAGTTTCGGGAGTAGAACGATCTCCGCTCTTTGAAACACTCGTGGGTGGTGGCCGAGAGTTAAACATCGCTGGAAAAGGGCACACACAGCTTCTTTGATCATGCCCCAGCAGGCCCGTAAAATCGAGACAGATATGCTATCGATCCCTGGGGCTTTTTTTGAGTCGCGCATTATGCATTGTTCGATTTCAAACTCGTCTGCCTTGTCCTGAACCTCCAAATGATCTCGTTGATCTATCATTTCAGGCTCATCCGACGTGTCATCCGACGTGTCATCCGACGTGTCATCCGACGTGTCATCCGACGTGTCATCCGACGTGTCATCCGACGTGTCATCCGACGTGTCATCCGACGTGTCATCCGACGTGTCATCCGACGTGTCATCCGACGTGTCATCCGACGTGTCATCCGACGTGTCATCCGACGTGTCATCCGACGTGTCATCCGACGTGTCATCCGACGTGTCATCCGACGTGTCATCCGACGTGTCATCCGACGTGTCATCCGACGTGTCATCCGACGTGTCATCCGACGTGTCATCCGACGTGTCATCCGACGTGTCATCCGACGTGTCATCCGACGTGTCATCCGACGTGTCATCCGACGTGTCATCCGACGTGTCATCCGACGTGTCATCCGACGTGTCATCCGACGTGTCATCCGACGTGTCATCCGACGTGTCATCCGACGTGTCATCCGACGTGTCATCCGACGTGTCATCCGACAGAGTTCTTCTCTCTAATAATGCCTTCCTAAGTACGGATATTTTCTCTTAAGGGTGGGTATATTCTTGTCCATAATGAACTATAGGTGGGCTAGAGTGAGTTCCTCCCCTCTTATGCCAGCCTGTAATCCTGAATATATCCGCAGATAATCTAGCTTTTAGAATGAAATTTTGCCAGTGTGCTTTTTTTGCTGCTCTCGTAGCTTTACGAAGGGCTAGTTTCTCTGTTATTGCTTCTTCTGTCCTTCGGGCTCGGCGATAGGCTGCTGCTTTCTCCCGGCACTCCGAGTTCCACCATCTTGTGCCCTGACTAATAGGTTTTTTTTGGCGGTAGAAAACGTTCAGCATTAACCTGTATAGTTTCTATAATTGTGAGCGTTAGACTATTTGGACCATCCGGTACTAGGTGAACTGGTTTTAAAATCTCTTTAATGCCTGCAACTAGCCGTGGGATCGCTTCTGGAGTAAGTTTGAACTTTTCTATGGACCTTGCGTGAGCTATGCTCTTCAGCGGTACAATTTTCATGATTGTCTCATGATCCGAAGTTGTATGGAGGTGTTTTTCTATATTGCTCTGTACTCCCAACATGTTCGTAAGGACTATATCTAAGACACTGCCTCTTGAATGTGAACTCTGATTTATAGGCAAAGCTATGATCAGAGAGTTCTGTACTGCCCACTTGAAAAGTTCCTCTGATCTTTAAGATAGTCTTGCATGCGAGTCCTATTGAGGATGTCTGGTGTTGAAGTCCCCTACGATCAGGCATTTTTCTGGTATTTTCCATTGCTTGAACGCCTCAATTACTGTTCCTCCTTCGTTTTCTTTAGGTGGCCGGTATACGTTTACGACAGTGATTGGCGGGGAGCTACAGAGAATTTTCAGCCAGCATATGTCTGTAGTACTATCGGGGCAGAATTGGACCGGTTTTAAATTTCTGCCTTTCTTAAAGTAGGAAACTACTCTAGGGCATAGCTCCCAAGATATCTATGGGACGAAGGTATCATACTTAGCATGATATTTGGTAATATTTCTATCTCTTGTCGTTAATGTCCGCAGCTTCTTCGTATGCCAATGCAAGGGCAAGATCGTGGTTAGCTTGCCCACGGGCTACGTTTGCCTGGAAAATGTTTAAATATTTCCGGTGTCTAGTAGTTGCTCTGCTCAGCATTTCTTAGCTGCAGAGAAGTTCAAGTTTATTTGAGTATCTGGTACGATTGCTGTGGTATTCGATGTAGAGTTGGCAAGGAGCCATGCTCTATGACCAGCTTGACGTATTCTTTTCCACTCAGAGTTTGGCAGTTTCTTCAGTACTACATTTCTTACTACGGGACGTGCTGGGCAAGAACTTATATCTGCTGCGTGTGGACCCTTCCAGTTAGTGCATCCTGGTAGAGCTTCATATCTGTGATGTCCCCGCTTGGTGGATTGTTTGCATCTTTGTTCCTGATTAAAAAGACGAGAGTCATGAAATTTCTAATATTTCATACACTGAGACGGTTTTGGAGCCTTAATTATCTGGCGATCAGGTGAGATAGTACTAAAGAGCTTGAAAGGTCTTATGGCTTGCTTGAACGATGCTACGATGGTGCCACCTGGTAGTGGGTTTTTTTTTGTTTTTTTTGACTACATTACTCTTGTGGGTATTAGACCAGTTACCGCGTGTACTTCTTCTCGAGCACATTCTTCAGTAATCTCCCACTTAGTTCCATCTAGAGAATATAGAATGCGCAGTACGTGGTCCACCACATAAGTATACCATTCTTCAGCTTTCTCAACGGTTCCTCCGACAGTTGTTCTGATTAGGTTAGCCTTACTGAGCAGTTCTTCCGCCTGTTTATCAAATGACTAAACAAGTGCTAACTTTGCCCCACTTGGGTAGCTAGTTCGCTGTGGTGTTTCCTATTGGCCATTTACTATCACGATAATTATTGTTCTATAGCCTTCCTTATCGTTCTAGAGAATTCTAGATTGTCATATCGGATTCCTGTAATAGTAGTAGTCTAGTTAGAATCCTGGTCGGGCTGGTGTATATAAAGTACTCTTTTGTTGCTCAGATCTCTTCAGATCTGAGTCTTCTTATTATTCTTGTATCTAGAAAACGATTCTACTAATATAAGTTCTTTGTCTTGTCTTGTCTTGTCCATATCACGCNTCTCAGATCTCTTAAGATATGAGTCTTCTTATCATTCTTGTATCTAGAGAAAGATTCTACTAATATAAGTTCTTTGCCTTGTCTTGTCTTGCCTTGTCCATATCACGCGAAATTATACTGCCACTGATATCCTGAATCCTGACAGCTCAGGACCAATGTAGCGCAACCCCTCGTCGCTCAGCCACTGATTTACAACAGCTCTGGTGTGCGATATTCGAACTGCATGGGCAAATAACAAAGTTGCAGGTGTCGTCACAACAGATATCAAAGGTACATTTGATGGAATCCAAAAAGGCCGTCTCAGTCTCCGGCTACGTGAGCAAGGCTTGCTACTCAGCTTAATACGTTGGGTTTTATCATTTATGACTCAACGCGAAGCCATTATCTCGCTTGATGGTACATCACATGCCCCAGTACCTATACTCTGTGGCCTACCTCAAGGCTCCCAGTCTCTCCGATACTATTCCTCTTAGCAATACAAAATGAACTTCGAATATCGACTAACCGCTTTGGCTACGCTGACGATATTGCGATATTTGCTTCAGCTCTATCAGTACCCCAGTGTGCGGAAACACTTCAAAATCAACTAACGCAAACAATTTTTTGGGGCCGAGAAAATGGAATCCACTTCGAACTCAAAAAAACAGAATTACAATACTTCCATCAGAGGCGCAGTCGTACATTCGAACCAAGCATTTACTTCAATGTCAGTGAAATAAGACCAAATGAACATACTCGATGGCTCGGTATTATCTTTGATCGAAATCTTTCATTCCGAAACCACATCGCCCAAGCCTGTGGTAAAACTCAAGCCATTATCAACCATGTCAAAAGTCTATCCAATACTATTCATGGTATCGAACCAATACTAATCCGGCAAGCTTTACAGGCTTCAGCCCTAACAACCCTTTTTAATGGAGCAAAAACCTGGTATTCCAATAAGTTATCTAAAGAGATATTATCCAAGATACAAATTAAGATAAATGACGAAGCTCGAGCTGTCCTCCCTGTCTACCGGACAACTCCAATCCCTGCTCTTCTTCGTGAGTTAGGTTGGGGACCAGCGTTGGCCTGGCTCCTGAGGATACATAATCGTCTCGCAGTTAGAATTGCGGCTATAGACTCACGCCATCCTCTTCGTCGAAGATGGAATTCCTCCCACATGTCTTGGGTACGCCAAAGAACCCACCCAGAACTATGTCCAGACACTCTGCTGCCTCCCTGGGCCTCTACACGTGAAAATATTCGGACAAAAGTTGGCGCCATCGGAAAAGCTGATGGTCTCCAAGCATTTAATCAATGGTATAACTCGCAAAAACTCTTAGACCTCTTTGTCTTCTCAGATGGAGCTTTAATAGAAAATCAAGCTGGGGCTGGGTTCCCAATCCGAAGAGGACAAAATTATAAAGTTGAGCAAGGAAAAGTACCTCTCGACCAGTCAGCCGAAGTATACGATGCAGAAATTGTAGGGGCAACAGAGGGATTGGTAGCTGCAATTCGTAATCCTATGTCACGATATGCGACAAATGTAACAATATGTCTCGATAACGAGGAAGCGGCCATCCGTCTGTTATCAGAATTCCCCACAGCTACAAGCTCTCCTCGCATTAAAAAATTCAAAAATCTAGCAAGAACTTGGCCTTAACGAGATCGAAGCCAAATTACTTCTCCAGGAGAAGTTACAATTCGATGGTGCCCAAGTCACACTGGTNATCCGTCTGTTATCAGAATTCCCCACAGCTACAAGCTCTCCTCGCATTAAAAAATTCAAAAATCTAGCAAGAACTTGGCCTTAACGAGATCGAAGCCAAATTACTTCTCCAGGAGAAGTTACAATTCGATGGTGCCCAAGTCACACTGGTGTACTCGGAAACGAAAAGGCAGATTCCCTGGCCAAAGCAATATGCATGGACCCCTCACCACACTCTTCAATGACAATTGAAAGAGCAAAACGACAAATCAAAGAAAACTACGAAAGTTCAATAGCAGAATATTGGGCAGAAAATGCTCCTTCTCGATATAGAGATCTTCGAATTGGCCCTAACACAAAAGCTTCTAAAGAACTCATTCTTAACCGATGGTCACTGGGATACCTCCTTGTAGCTCGCTCTGGCCATGGGGACTTTGCGGACTATTATCGTCGTTTCGAACATGATAGCGCCCTCTTAACCTGCTCTTGTGGGAGAGAAAAGTCTCCAGTACATTTCTTTTATTGCCATTTAGGTCGCCGAAGGGCTCGTATAAAAGGTGACCCAACTCGACTAAACGCTAGAATCCATTGGGTGCTGGGTACAGTTAAAGGTGCTATTGCGTTTGAAAAATGGGTACATGATACATTATTCTTCGAACAGATCCAGAAGCGGTGCTAAAATTTTCCCTTAACATCAAATTTAACCTCTATATCCTCTAATTTCATTTCTCATTGAACCAAAACTTCATAATACGCCCAGCATCATAAGAGAACATTTTATGTGCAGGAGAAGCTTGATACTGATCTCTTCTGCGGTAGACAAAACTTTCTTTTTCCTATCAGATTGTAGATCACTGAACATAAGTATCAGTCTGTACATAATAAACTTTAGGTCCCCTTAAAGGATGCTAATACGTCGGGTAGCCTAATATGGGCTGAGCTGACCGGTATGTGAATGATCAATTGCTGCTCGCTGGCACGACGCTAAAAAAAAAGAAAAATAGATTATAACGATACTAGTGGGAGAACTTTATACTTAAACTCCGACCTAGATTAGACCTTCAGCTTAATAAAAGTATTCTAACTTGAGTTCTTGCCTGCTGTGCTCGTCTGTCATTGTGATTTCTACCTACGGCTAACTAAACATACAACACATCCTATTAAGGAAATATCTCTCTTGCCCCCTCTTTTTCCCTTTAATAGACTTGCATTGATGAGGATACTCCTGAGTATATTCTGGTAGTTATAAGCGAGAACTTATTAATAGTGCATACGTATAAATAAGCGATATGCTCTGTTAGGGGATATGCATAGCAGGATCACGTTCAGGATGATATTTATTAGTAGAGTAGTTTTAGAGTAAAGGATACACACAAGTCTTGGGATTTAATTATATTGAATATATAATTAAAATCTTCAGACACATTGTGATTTTACAATTTAAATATTTATTCATACAATTTGATACCTAACAACCTCATCGATTCCATTTTGCGAGGTTACCATAACAACAACATCAACAACTAAATAAGTAAATAAGTACTCATTATGCTTCAGACACCACACATGTAGTCTACTCTCCAACTATATGGAAGTTTATATCTATCAATATTGACATATGACTCTATCAGTTAGCAAAACCTTGCGACTGAGTGGCTGAACGAATTAATACTCTGCATCCTACCCTTCCCATTTTTTTTTAAAAAAAAATCAAAATATATCAGGGCTTCTCGGCATTGATCTGATAATACATTCTCAGATTTACTGCTGATATAAACGGCAACTCAGGGAACAAACTAATTAGTATCATTCTGATGATGACCGAAAATTTTTAATCCGTGCCTTATGGGTTTGAGTGAATATTGTGGATGTAAAAAGCTTTTGTTGATTCAATTGTTACTTACGCACTCTTATAGTGCAGATGAATCAATCAATTCTTACTTTTTGCTATCAGAAATGAAATATGATAGAAACAATGGGATATGAGGCAATTATGAAACCCCCTCTCACCCCCGATCATCTGTTCAGGTACAGCAGATTAGAAATAGATATTATTCTAAGTAGTAACCAGTAGATCGTACGGCCGGCCTAACAGAGACGAATGCACAACATGTTTGCAATGAACTTTATTTCATGAAATAAAGAAATGCAAGCGAAAGATATTTAAGAAGAATAATGAAGTTAGAAAATATTTAAAATAGATAATTTTGATGAGATTTAGAATCACTTGAATATACAGTGATTTTTCTAGTTCTTCTTCCGTTAAAATTTCATTTTCTAATATCCGTCAATTGGATTAGATTAACCCTTGTTACGACATGATTTTAGTCGCTATTTCTCAATAGTTGAGCCGGGAATGCGTTCTTGTGGCCAGTTAAGAGTATAACAAAAAAGCCGTTCTCTAATTCCGTTTCCCTAAATTATTAAATTAACCGAAATTTTTCTTATTTTGCTTCCTACGCTCAGCAGCAAGTCTAGGGAGATTTGGATCAATCATTTTTATATCTGTATGAGCTATCGTTAATGTAATTACACCAAGTTGTCGGTGACTTGATTAGAAATATAATTGGATTACATCTCAATTACACGGCAATCTTTCTCTCGAGTGGATTGCCATTCTTGCTTGGGGTATAATTAAGAATTGTATTTTACTAACCAATATCTGATCCATATTTTCCTTTTAAGTAATCAACTCCTTTGTCAACAAATACGTTAGTTAAGCAAGGCCTCAAATTCATCGTCCGACTAACCTGCTTGAACTGAAGGATCATATTTATAGGGGTCATGTTTTTTAGTATCTTGCTTTTTGGGGTCATGTTTTTTAGTATCTTGCTTTTTGGGGTCTTGTTTTTTAGGATCTTGCTTTTTAGGGTCTTGTTTTTTAGTATCTTGCTTTTTGGGGTCTTGTTTTTTAGGATCTTGCTTTTTAGGGTCTTGTTTTTTATGGCCATATTTGTGACCAGGAGGAGGGTCAGGACCAAAAACGGGACCCGGGTATGGGTTTGGACCAGGACCATGGTCATGGTCATGATCATGACCATGACTCTCACCGTCTTGACCATCTTTTGGGTTACAATGCTCACAATCGTCCACTAGATGTTCTATACCATGTTCCACTAGAAGATTACGGAAGTCTTCCTTGTTTAACTGCATTGAAATAGGAGCATCAGATGTAATTTCTTCGGGGAATGGCTGTTGGTCACCTGGATCTTCATCAATGAAATCTTGCTCTTCCTCTACAGGACCTACACCAAAGGGGCCATCTATAATAGATTTTTCAGAATCTAGAACATATTCTTTTGGTAAAATAGCTTACCATAATCCATACTCATTTCTTCGCACATATATCGTGCGTCGGCTTCCGCAGAACGGCTACCAGGACGACAATGACTACAAATATCGTAGAGAGTTAATCGATTTGGATGAAAAAAATAAATTAGATCACGCAGCCTCCTGCATAAGTAGCAATATTTCATCATGATTACTTAGAGGTGGTGAGCGATGAGCTGCAAAGAAGTTGAAAATAGGAGTTGAAAATAAGGCGAACAGAGTAACAGAGAGATTTGAAAATTGACGGTTGAAAATATGTCAAAAATATTGTGTGTTGAGTGATAATTTCTGAACACAGTGTTAATGAACTGATTCACTCTTTTGTACTAGTATTTGTTCACAATTTTATTGTCATAGAGCTTGTCTCGCATCTTGTAGTAACGCGCTCTTGGCATCAAAATTAAATGAAGATGTTACTTGCCGCACGTGGCGACGTGTTGCTCTAGAATTGTTCTTTTCTCCACAACAAAGTCGAATAAGCAAAATCGGGCCTCAACGAAGTCGAGCGACATCATGTACCCAATTCGAACGTCGAAGGCTTGATTTATGCGAATTTGGTATATCCAAGAACCCTTAGAGGTTTTTCCCCGTTGGTGGGCGCGTGAGACTCACGGCACACAATGATAGAAACATAAACAGTTCACACTAACTCGCGGGGAAACGTGGGACCGTGACAATGCAAGTGCAGACCCATCTTTATTTGTGCAATTTTTCCAAGATATACAATATGCGCTACGTCTTAGCGTGATGTCCGTAACCGTTGAGGGCAATTATGATCCTTGTGAGGATTTATTTATTCTTCTTCTCAGTGCAGATCACGAATTTATTTGTCAAATTTTAATGGAGTGCTTAATCTTGTGATCGTGCGACCAAATACATGTTTGGCGCAAGTGGCGGACTGAAACTGTAAGTAGTATACAGGTGGATTTCCTTTGACATAACCAAATACAAACATACAACAAGCTCTTCATTATTCTCACCTCAACCTACGCTCCTGTTTGCTCATTTGAGCCATGGCGAGTGTTGACATTGATGTCGACATGTCGCCCCCCGCGACGCCAACGCGTG